>JAVSBT010105434.1:0-15532 GCA_033118115.1 Pharyngocirrus eroticus
TCCGCGAACCAATCAGACAGGTGATACTTTAAAAAACAAGGAAGAAAGAAGTAAAAACAAACATGCAGAAGTCACTCTGTGGCGTTTGCTGATAAAAATGAGAAACAAATGTGGAGATATTAACTTTCAAACTGAGTGGTATAAAACAGAAAAGAGTGAACGGGTGATTCGCCCTTTGTGGACTTTGTGGCATGCAGAGTTCATTACTTCTAGGGATGATCTAACTTGTTATTATAGGCATAATGATACGCACGCGAATTTCTTTTACTTCTCAAAGATGTGGAAATCCATCATGTTATTATCTCACAGATATTATCTAATGTGCATGATTATTATAAAGTTAACAGAAAGTTGTTATGATGGTGGTGAACTATGGTCTGTATGTTCCATCACTCTTTTAGTGGTTGGCTTTGTTGACTGGATCTAAAAATAGATCGATAAGGATTGATTGATTGATTGATTAATCGTCAATATCTTGGAGTTAAATCTTCCTTTAGATATCTTAATTTCACTATTTATTTTAGAAATAAACTTACAACTAATGTACACATACTGCTTTAAAAAAAACACCCGGAAATATATATATGTATGTATGTATGTATATCGATCTGTTTTCATCAATTATTTATCTCCTAAGATAATCCATATAGTGTCAGAGATATCCTGCACTAATCACTCAAATTCATCACTTTTCAATATTTTGTTGCCATGGGTAATACAGGTCCAGGGCTCGTGCACGGAGCTCTTTCTTTCTATACGTTCAATATCGGATTTGTTCGTCCAGGGCAGCACTTGGATAATGACGTACCCTGGAAGTAGGGAACTGGATTTTCCACATTAATGTGCATTCTTTGATTTCATGTTGAGCAAATATTGTGAAGTATTCCTTTTGACAACGAATCCATGCAAAGTGTTCGTTGTTTTGATAAAATTGTTATAATAAAAAATGTATATTTGACGTCATTTCGTGAAAATTGATATTGCAATGTTATAAAATGAAAAATGTATGTAACACAAATGCGTCATCGTTTATTTAATTAGTATAAAAGGAAAAGCTTTTTCAACGAAATAACAGTTTATAAAGATGCACAACATGTTAAAATTCTTCACCACATGATTTTTTTCAATAGTTATTCAAATTTGGATTTATACTGAATATTATGCAACTATTTTTATGATTGCTTTTTTGATACTGTTTGATGATACTCACAAGCACCTAAACGTTAATAATTTAGAGAATAATGGGAATTTTATTTTCCAATAGGGAAACTCAAAGACAATTTTTTAAAAAGATATACGAGATAATTTAAAAGATCGATAGAATAAGAAGAACCAAGGAGACATTTCAAGTTTACTAACTTGCCTCTGTTATCACTAGGAGTCTCTACTGGTATC
The DNA here is from genome assembly GCA_033118115.1 of Pharyngocirrus eroticus. Lineage (NCBI taxonomy): Eukaryota > Metazoa > Annelida > Polychaeta > Saccocirridae > Pharyngocirrus > Pharyngocirrus eroticus. The sequence continues at coordinate 1,396 of JAVSBT010105434.1, forward strand.
TGGTTTTTGGTTGCAAAGTTGAAATTATTAGCAATTTGTGTATGCGATGTAATATTATCTCCTACTTGCTGCCCTATTGCTGACAGTGGATGTGAGTTGATAGATTTCAAACTTTCCATCTTGATGAAATACAAAATACAATATAAGAATTTCATCGAACAAGTCCACTTTATAGTTTGTGACTGGATTTGATAAAAGTTGTGGAATATCAAATAGACACCAAAAATATTCTGAGGTTGGTCTAATCATGAATTGTAGTTATCTTCCAAATATAGAATCTTAAAGTCTTATTTTTGTTTACTTGAAATAAAAGATAGGATTTTTTTAAATTACAAAACTCATGCAGATACCATCTATTATTAGCAACTGTCAAACACAGATGGCAGCACTTGCTTGTATGTTGGCTATACACATTGATATTGGATTCATTTTCTCTTTTTTTCAGATATCATGAAAGCATTGTCTTAAGAATTAGGCTAAAAGTACACTTGCGAAAAGTCTTAAATTCAAATACACCCACCCCTCCCCTGCATTAAAAAAGAAAATTTTATTTTTCAATTTTCAATTTATTTTATCTGGAACAGTTTTGATATTATATCAAGTGTAGTGTGATTAAACATATCTGTGAATAACAGTAATAACTAATAAGAGTGCAGTACAAACATTATAATATTATAATAATTATTGATATTAGAGTAAATTATTTCAGAAAAGTAGATATAAGATAAATGTACAATTTAAAATACTATAGAAGAACCTCAAGGATTTAAAGTTTCATATAGATCCAGCAGTCTATATTATATGTACATGAGAGGTAAATAAAAATGCTTAATTCACATCTTTTTTTTCATACCAAGGGTATTACCCATCTGTAGTTTTACTTTGGCTTGCTGAATACTCCTTTTTTTCCAGAGAAAACACTTTTATAGTTGGTATCACTTGAAATAAATTACAACTTATAATTATACTCATTGGACTTTGTTATACTGCAAAGCAAAGCAGCTGTATACATTTTACAGGCAATTGTATACATGTCTGTCAATATAGGAAAAGCCCAAAAAATAGTATCAGTGTGGCTATCCATGCATTTCATTGTACACACATATAATGACAATATTCTACTCTCTTGCAATGTCATATGCTCTACTTGAACCAAAAACTGTAGACAGGGCAGTTAACAATATCTATAGTTATTGGGGAGACTAATATTTCATGGTAACTCACAAACATCTCCAGGGCATAAATGCCAAAATTTCTTGCATTGTCAATAAAATTTAACCTTTTTTTAGTTCCAGGTATGACAAATTTTGAAGTGAAAAAATAGCGACTATGTTTATTTGAGTTTGCAATTAGAAACGCATCACACAGCCAATCAAGTTTAGGATTAGCAAATTCTTGGTTACATGCAATAAAAGAAATTAGGCTTTTGCATTCATCATTAAACTTTCCATTGCGGAAATCATTATAGAATTTTTGATTAATTTTACAAAAAGCCCATTTTTTTGCTTCTGGGCTACCTGGGTCAAGAATCTTAGCTATTCCATTAATTAATTTCTTTGTAATCCAAGGAAATGGTGCCGATCTATGGCTCTTAACCTTATAACACATCTTTATCTGCAGAAGGCTATGCAGATGATCCAAGGTTTCCTTAGCCATTCTATGTAAAAGCATAGCATTTTCAATAATTTCTTCTTCTACTTCAGAAGTTTGTACAATCAGAAGAAGCTCTAGGATTTTTTTAATTCTCTCAATAACTTCAATTAGACTATGAAATCCTTTACATTTAGTATCAACACACTTCATAAAACAACCACAATTCATTTCTTTTAGGGGTTTTAATGTTGTGGCTGTAATGAAATCATCATTATTGTGGGAATGCGGCTGGAGACATTTGTTACCTAAATATTTCTTTATAGGTTCATAATATTTTTTTAGAATAGATTTCTCTACTGTACTTATGATATGGATAAATGGCAAAAAGGTATAATGACCTAAATTCATTAAATCTTGGATGAGTTGGAGAAAAAGTTCTAAATCCTTTTCTTTAAAATCTGTTTTGGATAATTGGGTCAAATAACGTATTGCACAATTCAAACTGTAATCAGTTTTTGGACTAAGTTTAGCATACAACCATGCAAGATCTTTACAAGCTTGTGCTCTACTAATGCCAATGACAGAATAATTACCATTCAAAACCTGTGAACATATACGCTTGAGTTCTTCCCAAGACTTTTTCTTATGCAATTCTTTTGGATCATAAAGTCTCACTGCCTCTTTGAAGAAATTATAAATCTGTTCCACTTTTTCTGGATAAATTTCCAGGTAAGCTAGTCCCTGATTTTCCAGGATGACTTCTTTTTTTTCATTGTCACTGGAACTGGGCTGTGGGCCATCAACAGAAACCCCTTCATCTTTTCCATGCAGTAGTGGAGGAATCCTGTGGTGAACAAATTTGAATAAGTTACAAAGTAAAGCAACCTGGAACCATAAGTATGCTTTAAGAGTAGTAAATGAAGGAATACATACAAGTTATACTGTACACATTTTGTTATTATTAGCATTTCTATTCTCATCAAAAAGTGAGAACTTACCCTTCTGCATCAATGGCTTCCTCTGAGAATTTCACTTGGGAACTAGCCAAACTGCAGTTATCATATCCTGAAATGGAAACAAAATATTTAAATGTTCATCTTATCAAAAAAGGACAACCCTTCAATAATTTTTGATATCTGATTGAAAAAGCAGAGAAATGTCTCACAAGAAAATTATGAATGTGAAAATAAACTTCAAGATAAGGAAGTGAGGAAGCATGTTCACTTGCTTTTACATTTGAAATGAATGAAGAGTACAATACATATAAATAAATCCTGATATGCAATATTTATAATATAACATGCTTATCATCAGGGTATTTTAAAAACCTATATTGCTATAGTTGACAGAAAAAATAGATATGCTTTACTATCATGTTAGTATTATATTATAATCCTTATTATATCACATTTACAAAACTAAAATACCCCGTTAATGAGGAAAGTCACTAGGTTAGAAGTAAGTACATTCATATTTGGATTGTTGAAAATACATTGTGGTAAAGATAACACAAACCAGAAAAAAAGAATGTTTGTAATTATCTATTTCTATCCTTAGGGTTATTTGTCGTAGCATTACCTTGCTTCTTTTTCTCATCTTCTTTTTTAACTTCTGTGGCTACTTTTTTGTTCTTGAATTCTTTGATCTGGGTAGATTCTTCTTTGATTTTTTCAAATTTGATCTCCTAAAAAAGTAATGAACCACTGTTTCAACACATTTTAAGGAAGCTTAAAGGACATCAATTTTCAATGAGACCAACGTATCTCCTTTATTTACGTGTAGTCTATTTGTAAAAGACACATTTATGTAATTTGAACCATTCTTACCTGTCTCACGGCTTCCCCATTTTCATGTTTGAAAATCTCAAATTTATCACAATTACTCAGGCCAAGTTGGATATTTTCCAAATTGTATCTTCCATTTTGCAGGTCTTTAAGATCTCCTATCAAGATGGAACCATCTGAAACACATTTGTAAAATCAATGAAATGTCAACAAGCAAACCCAACCTGCATTTGCACAAATGAAACAAAATTTTGCCCTGGCCAACTGAATATAAAACTGTATCAACCTACCTTTTTGAAGTCTTAAACCCTTGTCTTTGTACCCTTCATCAGCTAACAGATGTTTGAAAAACTTGGGAATTTTTTTCTGTAACACTTTCTGTATAACACAAAATAAAAAAGAGAAAAAAAGAAATATTGTCATTGAAATTCCCTGGACCTTCTAACAATATTTGACAATGCCTTTAGTATGTCAAAATGGTTTACTTTGCACAACATAATAGTGTGGTTAAAATGAGATACTGTTTTAATTTCTGCTTTCAATTTCCCAGAAAGTCAACTCGCATCAGCTGTTTTATTCATACCTTTACATACTATCATAAAATGAGCATTCAATTTACCTTTTTCCTCTGGTCATCTGCCATAATTCCTGCCTATTTTCAACACCGGTATTATGTCTGTATCAAAAAGGACAATCCTACAGTCAGTGGGGAATGTTTAGTCTAAAAAAGCAGAGAAATGTCACACAAGAAAATTATGAATCTGAAAATATACTTCAAGATAAAGAAGTGAGGAAGCATGTTCACTAAGTCATATATTTGAAAAGAAGAGTACAATAGATGTACTGTACTGTATATCATCTTATTTCTATTTTTCTATGTAATATTAACATTCCCCACTAAGTGAGAACTAATCCATTCATAGTTGGACTGTTAACAATATAGTATTGGGGTAAAGAGTTCAAAAGAGTTACACAAACACGATATAAGAAGGTTCCTAGATGTCTATTGCTCTGGGTGAAATTTGAAATATTTTTTAATATTTGAACATATTGTGCCTTTTGGGTACGGTCATAGAAACAGAATTTTGCAAGTGTCAACTTGCATACCTCCTTTTAAGATTTTAGAAAAAAAGAACACCAACGTTTATGAGTTCTTTTCATCTCAAAATGAATTGAAAGAGCAGACACACTTAATGAACAAGCACAATTTAAAGGTATATGATAGATCATTATAAGATCAAAAGGGTGACAAATGTATATGAATAGTAATTGCAAACAAACCTTGCAACACATAGTGCTGCAAGTTTCATATTTCTATTTGTACACAAAACAGATGAATAAAACTCCAGTCTAGGTGAACATGAGTAAATGATGATCCTTGTTTGATGATGGTATGGCAAAATATAAATTCACTCATAGGAATGCTAAGGAAGATTTGGCTCTTTTAGGCAATTTTGTCTATCTGCAAATTCCAGGTTAGCTTCTTGCTAATACCCGCCCCAGATATACGCAGGAATCTATGATTTCCAACAAGAATCCATGTAGAGTGTATCTGTCATTCAGAAAATAATTACATTACCTTGTACAACTGTCATTTTATCATACCTTATGCATTGATATACTGTCGCCACCATCTTAACAAAAAAAAAGGTTAAAATAGTAAATCACATACCAGATAAACGTTCTCTTCCACCATGTGTTCCGCCTCTTGCAAAATGTCACCCCGCAGCCAGCTTTGACCAATTCCTTTTATAACTTTATCACATAATTTCAGAGACTGAAATTTTTTCATTGGGTCAATAAAATGTAACAATAAAGCAGCAATGTTCGTCGAGTGTGACGGATGTGTTGTCATCCTACATCACTCTGTTATTAAGCATATTTTGTACCAATCCAGGTGCGAAATGATATTAGCCGCGGACTTAAAATCTGAAGCCACCTGTCGGTAAATGGTCTGAATAGAAAAGTATACCTGTAGGTTACGGGATACCAAGATATTTCAATAGCATTATATTTCAGTAGCAATAGCATTAGTATACTATATGATTTTAATTGTCACTGGCATCATAAATCATGTTTCAGGATAGAAAAGTGGAAAAAAAAATCTGAAAATATCTTTCATTTTATTTGAATACTGATCACTGATTTTGAGAATGTCATTGGCCTTCCATAGTGTAGTGGTTAGTGTAGTTGATCATCAAGCCTGCGACCAGGGTTCAATCACCAAGCCAGACAATGATTTTTTTTTTTTTTTTTAGCTCTCAAGTATAGTCACTTATAATGTAGTAGTAGTATATTTCTAAATCCTTTTATTTCCTATACCATTAAAAAATTAAAATAAACAAATCTCTTTTTTTCCCCCATCTTTTTTGTTGTATTTTTTTTCAGTTTGACATTGTTGTTTTACACTGACTATACGGGCTGCTGGACCTTTATAAATGTATTACTTGTCAAATCCTTATTGATCACTATGAAAATCCAAAGACATCTCAAACCTGGACTAAAGCTATTTTAAATTCAAACTTCTTAGTATATGGATATCAGACAATGTATCCTAGGACTACCATTTTCTAAGATAAATATACTACTCACAATTTGCTTTGCATCACTTTTTCATTTGTTGATAACTTTATCAAAAATTGTACAGTTGATCTCAAATTTTGATTCACAACATGATTTTTATATCATCTTTAAAATAAGTATTGAATTAAAGTATGATTAGATTTGGAATGTAGTTCAATTTTATTGTTTATGACGCGTCAACTGGACCCTCATTTTTTAGCACAAAATGTCTACATAGAACTTTTTTCTTTAAAAAAACCACAAAATATTTAGTTAGTAAATTAAGTAAAAAAAAATGCCTACATATGCCTAAACAGGTTCATTTATCAATCAATCAATCAGTCATTCAGATCACAGGCCACACATCTTTTAAAATAGAAAGAACTTTGACCTAGGGAACACACTGTCCTAAAACATATATCTTTCTTGTGTTTTTATTTTTTTATTTTATTTGGTTTTTACTGTAATCCAACTTTAAGTTGAAAAAATAAGCTTTGGTACCTGTTTTGCACCCTTAAAATTTACTAAACATTCTCGGTTTATGTAGCCCTTTTTTTAGCAAAAAAAGAAGGTCTCGTTACAAACATGAAAGTTGACAATTACCTGAAGAAAAAATCGAAATATGTTATACTCTAATCTAAACTAAAACCATATTTATAGCTTCACAATCGTAATTTGATATCTAAAAGTTGCTGTTCATTGTGTTTTATTTGGTCAATTTTTGTATCTTTCTGCAGCTAATTAAAAACAGTGAACCCACCACAATACAATGGCAAAATAAGAATTGTATTTCACTTCACAATGTAGAATCTGTATCCTTTCTTTTGTTTATCTGAAATAAGAGTTTGAAAAAGCCACACAGACACCACTGATTAGTGTTAATCCTCAATAACAGGGGGCAGCACTCTCTTTGATTTGTCCACACACTTCATTCACTTTTGTTTTGTTGTCTGACTTTGTTGTGAGACATTTGTATGGGATACTGTTTACCATTGTTTTCAGACTTTGTTCAGGAAAATACAACCAATAACACCCTACCCCAAAGTGTTTAGACTCATCAAAATCAAAATGTTCTAATCCCACACCCAGAAAATTTACCCCAAAATGTGAAATCTTAGTCTGAGAAAATTACAAAATACCATATCTCAACAAATTTAAATGCCTGATCCCAATCCTAGAGAGTATAAGTAAATTCAAGATCCCTAAAACATGTATTTGTAAATTCCAGGTCCAATATAAGGCCATTAAAAAGGTGAAACTGAATCCCAAGTCATAAAGAATCTGGTAGAGTTATGCATTTTTGTGTGGTCTACATGTTGTATATCATAATTTTAAAATTGAGTTAATTATACACTGGCAATTTTTTCCATATCCACAATAAAAATCTGCTGTCCCGTATTTTGAATCTCCGCTATGGCATTTCTTCATATCTGGGACAGTAGAAGAAAAATGTATCTGTCCCTTAACTGTCCAGCGCAAAACCCCCAAGTCAGAATCTGAGGTTTGCTTTGACCTTCTGGAGGTCTTGGAATTGTGAGCATGCAATTCTGTTGATTCCTGGTTACGAAAGTAATGTTCTTTGATTGTAAAGTGTCTTTGTGTTTTATTTTAAGATAAAAGCAGCATAAAATATTAATTATTTTCACATATTTTAAATTTCAAAGCTATAAAAAAAAAAAAATTCTTGAACAAAATTAATACATAATCACATATTTTTTTATTTCCTGGATATTATACAGTATATTTGGCTCTATTATCAAGGCTTCAACAACATTTTACAAAATTCTTCCAACATTTCCTCAGCATAAAAAGCTAGCTTTCTAGCCATTTCTACATAATTCACTAATCCATTTTTACCAGGAATAGCAACTTCCAAGGTATCTATGTACAGTTCATGCTTTTCTCGATTTGAAATGGCAAATGCATCATTTAACCAATCATATTGAGAATATGTCAGGACTTTCGCGCATGTCAGGAAATGATGTCATATCTCAGCGGTGAATGGCTTTCATTCAATTTAATTTTTTAGTGAACAATATTTGAAAGAACGAAAAATGCTCAAGGCAGATCATTTAAATATACCAGTATTTTTTGAAGCGTGTTGGTTGTGTTGATATGCTACAAAGCACTCTCAATAATAGAAATATAATACCAATCCAAGTGCAACATGATCTCATACACATTACCGAAACGTTTCGAATGAAAAAAACACCCTGAATTAATACAGGTAAAGGGGTACCAAGATGCTTCAAAGCATTAACATACATTATGGTTTTAATTGTTACTGGCATATGTCTTTAGAATCAAAAATTCTATTCAGCCCTAGGCATCATGAATCATAATTTTTGGATAGAAAAATAAAATTTACTATCAGGTTAATACTAAATCATTTTGTTCAAATGTGTGTAATAAACATAAACAATGTACTATTGATCTTTCAAGTTTATCAATGGCTGTGATTAGACAGACCTTTTGGAATCACTAAACCTTTTTGTTCTCAAATCAATAGAATCTTATGTTAAAAAAGTTGTTTAACCACGACAATGTGTCAATTTGAATAGACTTTGACTTTCAAAAGTGTGTCTGGAAGCAAATTCAAATTCAATAAATAAGTCAATTATTTCAACACAGATTTAAATTGATTTAAAAAGTTTGTCTAACCACAACTAAAGTTAAAAGAGGGGCAACAAGTAGAGCCAAGTTATTTCAAACAAAGGACATAACTAAATGATGAATAGTAGTAAAAATATATTCCGAAACTGACCACCGATCCTGCATGGGGAGGGAGAGGGGACGGATTTTTTCATTTGGTTCTCACCTTATCTTTTATCATGTTTAAGCTATTACATTTTGTGTTCATGTTTTCTTTAAAAAAATATCTGATGTTCCAATATGACATTTTTCAAAGTTGATCTGTAATGACATCCCTCAGAAAAATGCTCTACATTGTCAAAAGTAACCCATTCTTTATTTCTAGGAACCTTTTGTTTCTACTCATGCGCCATCTGGTGGTTCAATATTTGCACAACCAATTGCTAAAAAAATAACACCAGTGATAAGTGGTCAATTTGAAAGTCCAGAAGCTTTCTTTATGATGGCCCTTCAGTCTGTATCTGTAGCTGTGTGTTAACCTGATAAGACAACACCCTCTATAGCAAGGAGATATCTTTCACATTTGGACTATGCTAAAGCCCTCTACATTAGCATTCCTTAAAAAGATCTCTACAAACTTCATAGAATCCAAAATATTGCTGCAAAGTTAATTTTGAAAAAAGGAAAACTAGAAAGTGTCTCACAATGCATGAAAGAACTGCATAGAGATTTAAATATCATGTAAATATTTAAGATTACTTTCATTTTGTATTACTAATGATATGAATACTATAAGTTAAGGCTCTCTTAGTGGACTTTTCTTGTAAATCAAAATTCCTATGAGATGAGGGGGTAGTGTTATGTGATTACTGAATAAATAGTAGTTCAAAATTTGAAGAAGAGAAGGTTTATCTAATGTTAAATATTATGTATAAATAACTATGTCTAGACTATATCTGGGGGAAAATCAATCTGTTTTTATGTGGTTTTAAAAGTTTTTCATGTCTAAAGAAATAATCCATTGCAAGTTTCTGTTGCATGATTTGAATCTTTTAGTTATTCTATATTTTCTTATTTCATTTCATCTAACTTGTCTTATTTTTAATTGGCAAATATCCTTTTGTATTTTAAATTTATCTTCAGAAAATGCTTTCATTCAAAAATCCATTTAGTTTGTGATGGATTAGATAAAAGTTATATTATATAAGCTATATATAAGTATTGAAATACTTGACTATCATAATTCTGAGAAAACCCACCACAAAGGCAAAATAAGAATTGTGGTTCACTTCACAACGTAAAATCTGCACTACCAAAAATATTATTGGTTCCAAGATTAATTTTGATAACAACTATTCAAATTTGGAACAATGTTTTTATAAGATAATTACTTACCTCATTCATGTGATCTAGGAAGGTCGAAATGTTATGTGTTGTGAGCAATTATCTCATAAAAACAATGTTCCAAAATTGTAGAATCTGTAAGCTTTATTTTTGTTGAACTAAAATAAAAGATTGAAAAAGCCACATAGACACCATTGGTTAGTGTTAATCTTCAATAACAGGGGGCAGCACTTTCTATTGCTGTCCACACATTTCATCACTCCTTCATTCACTCTTGTATGTTGTTTCTGACTATAGATATTTGTATAGGATATTTTGAACATTGTTTTCAGGAACATACAACCAAGAGTACCCTATCCCAAAGTGTTTAGACAAATCAAATTCAAAATGTTCTAATCCCAATCCATGGAAATTAACCCTGAATCAACTCAAAAGAATGAATCCAAAGTCATAAAGATTGAACACAAACTTGAAGAAGTATTGCCAACATCATTGCAACCAATTCTAGTTTTTTACAGCTGTACAGATTGCTGTACCTAATGTACAAGTATTTAAATGTGTGTCACTACACTGCATATATACAGCCACTACTGTCAATGTGTACTCACATTACAATATGTGTACTTCTTTGTTGTCAAAACTAGCAGTAAGCCACCCAAAGTTAAAAGAAGATCAAACTGGATTTATCTATTTGAAATCATACATAGGTGTCAAAAAACTATTTTGGATTTCACTAGTAGGAAAGAACAAAGTTAAGTTTTGACAAAATATGCATGTCATATCAGATTTTGAAATATGGGACTGCTTTTCATAATGAAAATAACTCGTTGAGTGAGTAAGTCATAGTAATATGTAAACAATCAACACATATGCTTAGATTTTAAATGTATTATTTTTATTGAAATAATAAACAAATGTGCACATTGTGCTGCCACAAACATTTTAAAATCAGCTTTAGGTTCAGAGAAATAACTAACTTTGTTTTTTCATATCTCAAATTGCCGCTATTGCAATGGTATCTTTAAATCTACACTTAAACTTGTAGATAATATAAAATGAAGACCTTTATCAAAGTTTTATCAAATTATTGACTCTTTCCAAAAACGTTTATCTAAATTTATATTGTATTATAGACAGTTCCAGGTAACTGTTGCGTTACATCTTTTGGCTTGACTATAAATTCTACTCTTATAAAAATAAAAATAAAAAAAGCAGTTAAGATAAGCAGTCAATTGTTTCAAGGTAAAAAAGGCATCATTCATGGTTGCGATCAGCATACTCCTTCATCGCGTTGAATATGTCATCTGCTTGCCTGGTGTTTGGGTTACAAAGATCATTCAAAGCGTTCTTGAATTCTAATTCCTTTTTTCCTTTCCAAAAATACAATCCATAAATCTTGTATGCCTAAAACAGAAGGGGATATTTTAATATACAATGTCATGCAGAATCAATAAAGTCTCTTTCCAATACTACCAACAACATTTATACTTTATCATTTTATTCTCCAAAAGAATGGCCTAGAATTCATCAATCAACAAATCTGAATTTAAGATTTTATGCTTTTTTATTCAACTATTCATTTAATTACTTTGGGGCAAGAGAGGTCATAACTACTAGTAAATAAAATCAAGCATAATTAAATCTGAGTGATATGAAATTATATCTATAAATGGAAGGCAAAATTATATACTTTGATCTGTCCAAAATGTGTATAATGGGATTTAAAAAGGAGTACAATGAAAGGAAAATCATCTCCTATCCTTATAGTAACACATCTCTTAATTGACATCTTACCTTATAAATGGCTTTATTATTCAGCTGGGGGCCCAGCAGCTTCTTCCCTATTCCTGGGATATCTGTGACAGGTTTGTCTAGCATAGGTTCACCTACAAACTTTCTGTGTTTTTTGGTAGTTTGATTCATCCTAAATATAAGAAGAAAAAGTCTTACTGTATAAGATTCATCCTGAGATCTAGGAACAAGTTATCTGAAAAGAAATTGTCATTTTCTAGTTTCTTTTTTATAAAATTATTTTATTAGCAATTTATATTGAATTTTTCAAGGGGTCTGAAGGTTATCAATAGGGGAGATGTAATACAGAACTAGATTCTAGAGTAATATATAAGTATTATTTTGAAAAAGCTTGCATCAAAACTGACCTTTCATATTTCCAAATTTCACAGTTAAATTACAAATTCTTTAGACATTTTAATGTTAAAACATTAAAAAGAAATTTCATAAATGACTAATTCGTCTCCTTTCATCTTTGAGGGCAATCAGGACACCACTCAAAAGAAGAAAACAAAGAAATTTGTGACAATTCCCTATGTGAAAGGTGTTTCTGAGCAGATGAAGAGGACTATGAAAAGCTATGGCATAGAGGTATTCTTCAAACCAACTAACACATTACGGCAATTGTTGGTTAGGCCCAAGGACAAACTGGAAAAAGGCAAAATTGTTGGACCGGTTTATTACATTCCATGCCAAGATTGTGATGCCAGCTATATCGGTGAAACCGAAAGATCTTTCAGAACAAGGTTCATGGAACACAATCGCCCTAGCTCAGTTAATTCAGAAATATCAAAACATGTTCATCAAGAAAAACCGGACCATAATGTAAATTTTGAAAAGACAAAAATACTGGAGGTTGAACCAAAATGGTTTGAGCGTGGTGTCAAAGAGGATAGAAAAACCCAGTTTGAATCGAGACGGGGGCAGGTTTAACTTACCTGCGGTATGGACCAATGAAGGACAAGGGGATGTGCAGCACTATCCAGATGTCTAAATGCAATTGATTGGACTGGTTTGTATATGGCCCAGTCGGCAGAAGAACAATTTTTCATCTTTACCTCAGTTTAAAAGATCTGATTGATGAATACCTCCCCATGAAAACTAAAACACAATAGCAACGATCAACCATGGGTTACAAATGACTTTTTAGAACTTCTAGCAGGTCCCATATGTGCTTTGTGGAATTCTTGTTTCAGGGATGGCTTTGTTCCAGAGATATGGAAATCAGCAGATGTGTGAAAAGTACAGCCACCCATGTCTATTAACAAAGACCTCTGCCCTATCTCACTGACCCCAACACTATCCAAATGCCAGGAACTCTATGCCAGAGACTGGATATTGGACATCATAGAAGATAACAAATTATTAATCTAGACCCAAATCAGTTTGGATCCTTGGCTGGATCCTCCACAACAGATGCCTTATTCAAACTCACGGAAGAATGGTTAAAGGCGATGGAAACCCCGAAGCATCTCATATGAATCTTATTATTGGACTTTAGCAAAGCTTTTGATCGTGTATATCACCACATCCTCATGCATAAATTTGTTCAAGCCGGCATTCCTGATTTTCTATTGGCCTGGATGTCAGATTTTCTACACGAACGAAAACAAAGGGTCAAAGTTGGCAACACTAGGTCCAATTGGACATATATTAATGCTGGTGTACCACAAGGAACACGCCTAGGTCCAATTTGTTTTCTAACCCATATTAACGATCTTGTAACCGTCTGCCCTACAGTAAAATATGTAGACGACACAACAATATGGGAATGTACCCATGCCAATGGTACAGAAAGTCGCCTACAGGAGGCAGCAAATGCAGCAAATTTGTGGTCTCTTCAAAATAACATGTGCCTCAATGCAAAGAGCCTATAATCATAAGAGGGTGCACTCGTATTCAACGTAATGGTACGGAAAGATTGTAGTGTTGCCATCCATTTACTAAGCGACGGCACTGAGATTTCTACGTCGTATGCTATTTAACATACGTCTTATGTTAAATTGCATACGATTTTGTAATGCGCACACACAACTACTGCATGGCGACACTGAGGATTTGTAATGCACACATCCATTTACTGCGCGGCGGCACTGAGGATTTACTGCGCGGCGGCACTGAGCCTTTTATGTCGTATGTTACATAGCATACGTTGTATCTTTTATAGCACAGTCTCACTGCATACGGTTTGTTGTCTTCTAGCATGGGAATGTAATTATTATAAGCGACTAAGTATTATTTGTGATAAATGACGCATCATGCATTTGTTTTGTCTTTATACCTAAGTATTTTGTTGAAACAACCCTCTTTATCATGAACTCCCCAATGTTTAGTTCATTAAATAAATGTTCTCTATTTTAAGAGGTAAATATGCTAAAACATGATTTATCAAAGTTTAAAGTGAGAGTCCAGGAGTATTGGTATCATTCAAAAGTCATTTTTAGGGCAATTCAGGAATGTGAATGTTTATT
>JAVSBT010105545.1:0-32859 GCA_033118115.1 Pharyngocirrus eroticus
TTGGACGGTCCAGTAGAGATTTTGACCTACTGGTCCGTCTGTCCAGTGACAAAAAAAAAGTAATTCGCACCCTGAATGGCATTAAAAAGCTCAAATGGCCCTGATCCAAATAGTGACAGTATATTCCCATGGCCACATACCCCAGTAACTGCATACAAACAGCCCTGTACAAATGTTCTCTCCCAAACTGTTTTCCCATTAAATGCAAAACCTTTAATATAACATTCGTGAACTTAAGATATAACATTATAAAACAGTAAATTTGATAATCTATTTTTTTGTATTTCTATAACCATGTCTATCTACAAATAGTCTTCTACCATATTGTACATTCAGTGGCAGCGCAACAGAAAAAATATTGGGGGGGGGGCCAAAATATCTTAACCCAAATTTTACAAAATTACTGGTTCTATGTTAATATGTGGTCCATTGACCATGTCCCCCCCACTCTGCTTCAGATCAGATTGACAAAGATAAGCTTTAGACGAGAGACTTTTTGTATAACAGTTAACTAATTAATCAAAAAATGTACATATTATATAAGACTATTTCAAGTATGTTAACATTTCTAATTTTTCAGTTATTTCATCATTCCACATAGACAGGTCATTCAAAAAAGCAATACATTATACTGGTCCTACATCAGGGTGCGAATTACTTTTTTTTGTCACTGGACAGACGGACCAGTAGATCAAAATCTCTACTGGATTATCCAATATTCTACTGGACCGTTCACAAAAATGACCAGAATTCATTGGACTCAGACCAGTGGACCAGTAATAATGCGTACCCTGTTCATAGTACAATTAAATGAATGAGAGAATCTAGACTATATATACCTGTGATACTGATACTATTTCTATGGCAGGTGATCTAACAGAAACCATCTAACATTACATCCTATGGCATTGGACTGGTATAATTCAAATAATTAAGGCCTGCTGCATGGTGATCGTTACTTGTTGCTTTTATCATATGACTAACATGATTATCGAGTTCTGTTGTTCGACATAGAGACGACTACAAGATCACAATCCTTGATGATCAGAGACAGAGATGTTGAAATTTAATTGACATTTCAGTAGTATTATTGCAATTGTAGCCTGTAGGGAACCAAACCCATCGAATTTCTCGTAATCAAAGTTCACTTTCTTGTGTGAAACTCTATATCTATATAATCTAATATCACTTGTACTGAAATGGTCTCGTTAACATCTGTCACCAATATAAAATGGGTTGACACTGACACTTGTGACACTGTCACTGTGTCACTGTCAGTGCAGCATCCTGATGTTGATCTCCGATGTTTGTATTATTTCACACTTAACGAATGGATATTTTATTAATCTATAGATACTTACATTACTTTCAGACGAACCGTTCTGTAGAGGCTTGGGGTCACTGTCAAATCCACTGTCTTCCATGCTGTCCATTAGTACTGATATCTAATGTTTTCTATTCCTCTACCATCAAATTACTACATGACGAGCCATATTGACTGTTGCATGCTAGGATGTATATTTGTTAAGCGCAAGCGTAGTCACCCTGGATACCACTTCCGCCATATTTGTTTGATACACTGAACGTGGAGTAGTTACCGATTGAATTGTCAAGTCGCCTAAAAGGAATAACACATCTCTTCATTTTGGAAAGTTTTCGAAAGGTCCAAAATGCCTCCCAAGGGAAACCCAAAAGGAAAAGTGGTAAGGTGTTGCTGGCACGTTTATGTTGCCCCATTTCCGAGGAAAAGGGAGTTAGTTTTTCATAGGCCAAATGTATACGATACTAGCCCAAGATTCAAGTGATAAAGTTCCCTTTGAAGTTTGATGAAAAAATCATATTTATAATCAACAGTTTAAAGTAAATATACACAGTTTCGTGTAATTGTGTTTTTCTTCACACCCTCTGTCTTTTTGATTCACTATAAAGTGTGCGAAATATTATATTTTTCCATGTTTCCACCCCAGATAATTTGTTTTTAAAAAAGTTAGCCTATATCACTGATTATCAGATATCACATTAGCAGTTAAAATGTAAAGCTAAGAAAAAATAAAAACGATTGTAAAGATAAAAAATCTTCAATTTCTCTTTGCTCATTTCTATCAAAAAAATATTTTGTCAATCCTGCAGGATCTAACATGATTAAATGATTATGAAAAATACTTTAAAAGTGTGATATCTAACTTATTGTGCTGCATTAATTGAAGAGCCAGATCTTGCAGAGGCGCTATAGAACTCCAAACATTTTTATTTTCATCAAGTATAATTTGAAGCAAACTATATGCATGGTTAAATATAGCATAGACTTGGCTTTCACATATCTAATAATTGTGTAACATTCTGTCAAGATTTATAATAAAAAAATACAAGAATACTGATTAAACATTGGCACATTAATGATCTGCCTATGATCTAATCACAGATCTGCTAGTCTTTTTTAACATAATACTTTCTTATTTATTAGATGTATAAATGTGGTCATCATGTTTCTTTTTTTGAATTTTTTTCATTACAAAACATCCTTATTAGCCTCCTGGTGCATCAATGAAACCTCGGCCTTCAAGAATTCAAAGGGTAAGCAACCATTCCTTTAATACAAATCTTGTCAAAACACATTCACTAATTTATGATGTATATTTTATTTAATCTAGAGCGACACCCTTGCTCCACCAATTCGATCACGACGTGTGTCCAGAGTCAGTATAAGTCACAGAAACCCTTTTATGAAGGTATACATATCACAGTAGTCTTTGCCAATTTGGCTTGGCTTCCTTAACACAAGTGTACTCTGTGAATATTCTCCTTGTTGTGGTGATGGGGTTCATCTACATGTATTTCCAAAATGTGGGAATACATGCCATTTGCTTTCATATGTTTTTATCTACTTGATTTCATTTCTAAAAATATATATCTCCATGATAATGATTGATGATAAATTGAAACATTACTTTTTTAAATCAATCAATTGCATTCATGTGTATTTTGTTGATCATTACTTTATATTTCAATGTTTTATTCTCTATCTTATTTATTAACTTATGACAAGTAGCTATAATCTGTTGATTAGGGCAACAAATACTATAGCCAATATTTGTTTTACCAATCAGTATTGGGTTTTATATGTTAAGGAATATTTATTAAATAATTCCACTCTTCGACACGGAAATATAAACAAGGATGTAAAAAGATTATTTTTTAAACTTTGGCAATCTTTATTAAGAATGCAATCTTTCAAATATATCTATCTAGGCATCCATGATGTCATTGAAATCCAGAAAGGTTGGCATTATGTGTAAAATTAATGTTTCTGGTAATGTAAAACCAAGTTATCTGTTACAATCTTTTTCCTACTAAAAATGTTCAATATTGCAATACCTTCAAAATATTGCCAAAATAATAAGGAACAACATACCTTTTGCGTTTTCATTTGATATTGATAAGATGGAATAAAAGTGAGAAGTTACGATGAAAAAATGAAACACTTGAACCTACAAAAATTTGTCAATAATTATGTAAATTTGCAAGTGATCCTGTCTTTGAGAATTTAGAAAGAGAAAAAATCTTAAGTTATCATTTCTGTTTCCTTCAATATGATAGGATAATATGGAAGATATTTTGTAGATTCAAATCTGAAAAAGTTTGATTTGAAAAAGCTTTTTTAATACAAGACTATGCAGGCAGTACATATAGCTACATTTTTAATTTGTAATTAATTCATTAAATTTTACTTTCACCTTTGGAAAGCAGAGTCTGGCATCTAGGAGTAATATGGTATTAACAATTTGAATTTTGCATCATTTCTCCTATTTCCATATGGCTACACTGTATTTATTATAGCTTTGTTTACTCCTTATGAAGAACAAAATTCTTTTCATTTGCATGTCAGTGACTGATTTTAAAGATGGATTGTTATGCTTCAAGAAATTAGAACTATGATTTGATCTGAACTTTGATTTTATATATCTGTGATTAATCTCTATCTATTCATAGCTGAATCTGCTGTAGAAAATCAATTATTTTAAACCACCAATTTTGTATAATGTGATTCTTGAAATAACTCCCCTTTATTTTGTCCCTATACAAATCATTCTTCATCAATTATCAAAATGATCTGCTTTATATGATGAGAACAAACATAATGAATAAAAAATAATTTGCACTGACAGAAGAAATTTCTAAATAAAATTAGTATAGATATTTGCTCTTTAGATGCTATAAGTAGTATTGTATTCCATTTCTTTACTATTAAGAAACTTTTCTTTATAGAAGATATATTTTTCAATTTATTAGTACAGTTGTTGTGAATTTTACTTTTCATTATTATAAATTAATTGTCTAGTATCTATTACCTTTAACTGTCTGTGATTGTATTTGTAAAAATAGACTTTGTTTGTGAAATATGTACTCTCAATATTCAAAAAATTATATAAAACAAGGAAAAATACCTAAATTTGCAAATAGGAGAATAGTGATAAATATTTATACCATTTAACCACATCTGATTTTGTTAGCCATTTTGAAAGCGGGAGAACGCCATGAGTAGACTGATTAGGACTTGTTGAGAATAAAACCTTCCTTATAAGTTGAAGAAAAGGCACCCATTTTATTTTTGATTTAATCATAGTCCAATATTTTAGCATTTGATCTTTACATTATAGGATGATGATGATTTGACAGAGATGGGAGAAGGTAGAGAAGATGAATGGGTGTCACAGAAAACATTGGTTAAACCTGATGATCAGTTGCAGTTATCAGAAACTGTAAGTTGATATTTAACAGGACTACATGGACAGGTTTTAGTTTTCATTTAGTAATTCTATTCAACAATTTCCTAAAGCACTTGCTTTTCAAATCATTTTTAAGAATGGCTGTTATTAAAATACATAAAATATGTGACTTGCAGATTTTTTGCTTTTTTTTTTCTCAAGGATATTAAAGGAAAAATGTGTTCTTTATTTAACAGAAAATTGATTGATTTTCTCCCTTCTTTTTATTTTCACTAGGAACTGAAAGAGGAGTTCACACGTATCTTGACTGCCAATAACCCACATGCACCACAAAATATTGTCAGATACAGTTACAAGGTATGAATTCATTTTTCTATGATTACATCTTTTTAGTGTTATGAACGAGACTTTGAATAATTCTTTTCCATAATAAAATGTTTGTCTTTCAGGAGAAACAATATAAAGCTATTCCAAGTGTAGACCAGCTTGCCATTCATTTTGCTTTGGATGGTAACATGCTTCACAAAGAATCTGATGAGGCTAGAAGACAGTTGGCAAAAAGTGAAGGAGATGTTGGTAAGTTAATTTATAGATCTATGGTTGTAATTTCAATTGCAAAGTACAAAAATACTCTTGATTATAAAACAACATTATCATTACCCAAGAAGAGAGAAGGACTATATCTCTGATGCTCCTCCACAGAGCCACATAGCCAGATTATGTTATGTTATGGGATTTTTTTCCTGTCATGAATTTTTTTTTTTTTCTCTAAAAACATGTGAATTGACAGTAATTTTAGACCTTACTTGTGTGAGCCAACTGAAAAAGTTTACATTTAATATTTCTTAGAATATGAAAAGTACATGGGCAATGTGTAAAAAAAAATGTCTCGCTATTTATCTTTCCTAGCCTTAGGTTTGTAATAGTAGTTAATACCACATTGTCCATTTTCAGTAAAAGCATTCTTTTAGTTCATTTAAATTTGGATGATTTTTTTTATGGGGCTGCTATAAAGAATTTTTGTCCTAGGACAAAATATCTTTTAGCGCCTTGTTTATAGTTTCATGGTTGTGGTTATGTTTGAAAAATTATGTTGCTGCCTAATGAGTGCAGCTTACTACTAGACCAGAATTTGTACACAAACATTCTAAACAGCTATCCCCAAATTTTGATTTGTGAAATATTTTTGTTGAGTGTAAGAATCTGGTATTGCAGAGAATAACAGCTCATATTTACCATGTTCTAAGTTACTGGTTGTTTGTAACTTTTGGTTTGATAAGCCTGTTACATTGTTATTCTACTAACCTATTTCAAACAAATTCCCTTTTCTTTTATCAAACTTTTCTTACAACCATGCCATATTTACCTCCTTCTGCTGTTTTGGCCCAAAAGATAAAAGAGGCAGTGCGCAGTCTTTGGCTTCTGTTGCAAGTGCCAGTGGCAGTAATAAAGGTCTCATTCCCGTGCATGTATAATGATAAAACGGATATGCATAAACTGCACAATTTCTTTTTGAATTATTTTAAGTTAATTCTTCTGCTGTAAAGATAAGGCATCAAATAGCCTAGTTACCGAATATAATGACCTTTCTATGTAACAATCTAAACTTTAAAGCAAAGGTGTTATGATATTTACTTTTTGAAATTTCATTTGACGCATATCTACACATCAGTTTGATATATAATCCCTAGGGCCCTGTTTGCAAAAGTATAACACATAACTGCAAACTATAAATATATAAATAATAAATATAATAAGAATCTTAAGTTGATTATTGAGAGCATCCTATTGTTTTCCTTGTTTTAGGTGAAGCCACTACTAGTGAGACTGTTCAAGAGGAAACAGCTGAGGAAGAAAAGGCAGAAGGAGAGGTAGGCATTAAAATCAGAGTTTTCTTATTTCATATAACATTATTGACTGAAGTGACTTTGAAAAGTTTACAATTTTGCAGAGTTTCAGTACAAAATCTTTAATTGAGAAAATTTCCTTCACATAAGTGGCAAAAATATTTCGCTACATTAATTGCAGTGCAGGTTTAGGACCCAGTAGTGATACACGTTCAGTATCTGTAGATTACTCCATTCATCCTATAAACTCAAGAGTTATCATGTTGCTATCATGGTTTTGTGATTTTGAAATTAGGTAATTATAATCATACACACAAATGAAATAATAACCGGTATTTTATGAATTTTGATTATGATTTATTTTAAATATTCTGAATCAAAGCCTTAATCTTAAAAATATAACTGGCATTTGAATTTAATTTTCACACAATCATATTCTATTCTATTTACCTCTTGTTTGCTACAATATCAGAGTGATTTTGACTCTGATTATTCGGATCTGTATGATGAAATACTACCACAGGTGAACATTTGAAAATCACACAGAACACATCTTATTTTCAATCATATCACTCTTTCCAATTTCCCCTTTTTTTTCTTTGATCATTTGGGGAGTTGACAAACTGTTCCCATGCTGTAATTGGATTTTACCATTACAGATTTAAAGCTTTACCGAAAAATAATCTTAAAATAACAAAATGTAAACTTGATGTTGAAACATTTCCACACTATCTTTAATTCTGAGGGTACCCAATTCACCTTGTCTTTTTACAAGTTCTTTTTTGCCTTCAGTAAAGTTCACAGCAATTATTTTCTATATGTGTGCAATTTTCTTGAAGACATCATTTACAGAATTGTCCCTTTAACATATTGCATTTTCTACAGCTCTCCTTTTTGACAATTGTACAACTTTCTTTTATGTACCATAGTAAAAATATGCTATATTAAAGATGGTTTTTTTCATCAGTTATCACATTTCTTTTTACACACTATACATTTATCTTGATAGTATTTGTTTATTCATAATGGGATATACAAAGTATGATTATTCATCAATCATCAAGATATTGTTTTCCTGTGCAATGTGATAATAATAGTGTTCATCAATATAGCGCAAATTTACAATCTGTTTCCATGCGCTCAATCATTTATCAAAATGATGTCCATCTTTTTATTATGAAAATGCTCATTTATTTGCACAAGGTCATGAACAAATGAGAGTGATATTTTAACTATGATGTAATGAAACAAGTTTTCAATATGAATTTTTTTCCCCCTCTCCCAATGAAACTTTTTAGGATCAAAGCCAAGAAGGAGAAGGTGGCGAGGTACATTAACAACATATTTAAACGCTGTGCATAAGTTTTGTTTCCTCATTCATTCTTAGGAATTATATTGTTAAATTTAGTATTACTCCTAAAGCAAAAACTAGCTACCTTGTGCACTTTTAGTCTAATTCAGACTAGATGAAAATCATTGACCTTTTATTTCTGTTTGATCAATCAAGTACCAATGTTATTTTGAGTTATTAGAAATAGTTTTGTAACAATTCTTATGAATCTTTATCTGACTTGAGTAAGTCTTAGTTATCACAAGAAGTAGAGTCATTAACATCACAAGTCTAAGAGATAATTTGTTCACAAAAAGTTTTTTCACACCCCATTAATGAAATGCATATTTTCTCAATCCCCTGTCCCCTCCCATTCCCATGGAAAATGTAGGCTGCAGAACCAGAAGATGAGGTAGTGTAATCAATAAGAATTAAGCCCCCCCCCCTTACTTTGTATTAAAAGCATTGAACACGAATATTTGTTCTATCTAAAAAAGAAAAATAATGTACCTTTGATCTTATCTTCAGAAAGTATCATTTCATTCTTGAATATTCCTTTTTGGGTTCTTCTTCCAGGCAAAAGAGAAAAAGGTACATTGGTAAAATGTACACTTTTTATGGATTTTATTTCACCTCTTTCATTTTTCCAAATGCTGAAGTTATCACTGTTCAGTGCATTTATCATTCTATTTTCTGCATCATTTTTTTCTAATTCATTGCAAGTTTTACTAGCAACAAGTTGGTTATTTCTTAGGTAAAGCATAATAACTAAGGCTAAGTTTTGTTCATGACTAAGCCCATGAAAGCCTTAGTTTGTTGTAACTATAGATTCAGGTATGTTGATGTCAGTAGAAAAAGTGAAGGTGATTTTGTTAATTTAATATTATGTGATAACAGCATATTTCAAATCTAAAGTCTACAAATTACATTAAAATAATTTTCATTGTTTTTTGTCTGTCAGTCAAAAGAGGAAAATGAACCAGAGGTAACTCTTCATCATGTGTGAGATGCTTACCTCTCCCCTTTCTTTTTATGTTTAAGCTTATTTTTCTGTAGGATTATTAGATACATGTCTTTTCTTTCATATGAAAGAACGGTGAGCAAAGAAGATATTAATTAGTAGATGCTAGGTTTTTTCTATTTTTGAATGTACCTCTTTTTATGTTTTACTTGTTGTAGAGTGCTGAAAGTAAAACTTGCGAAATTGTTTGCTGATTATTAATCAATACAAGTTTGGACTCTAGGCTCATTTAATTTCCCTCAAGCTTTTACATTTATTTTGACAGAGAAATGAGATTTGTTGTTTTGCAACATAGATCTTTTTAGAAGCCAATGTTTTTTTTCCAAAAGCATCAATGAATGCTCTCTTCCCTGTTGTTTGCAGATTTTGTATCCCTCTACTTTTGTTTGAATGTTTTTCTTTTCATTATAGTTTATTAATATCTTCTTTTGAAAACAATTTTGAGTTAGTCGGCTGTTTTCTTCTTTTTTTTAAAAACTGTTTTGATATGTCCTTAATTTGAAAGAGAAATCCCTTGCTTATATATACTTCTGAAGATTACTGAATTATCCTTAAAAGAATACCATTTTCTCATTATGCTTGTCCTTTTTCCTTTGCAGAAAGCTGATGCTGATGGTGAAGAAGGAGCTACTCCAAAGCCTTCTGGCGGAGAGAAAAAATTAACTAATCAATTTAATTTTAGTGAAAGAGCCTCTCAGTCATATAATAATCCAATCAGGGTAAGTTATTAGATTGGCATCTTTTTATCTTGAATTTTGGATTTAGAATTGTATACTTTTGTAAACAGTTAATACTTCATGATTCAAATTTCTCATCAGGAAAGAGGAACTGCTACAGAGCCTCCACCTAGAGTTACTTTCTCTGGCAGTGCAACCCAATGGGAGATATTTGATGCCTATCAAGAAGATTTTGAGAAACAGGTAAGTGGAAAATAACTAAGGCAAACAAAATAAAATATTGGTTTCATTTATTCTTGCTTGGAAATAAATTTAATTCAATGCTCTAAAAATTAAACAAATTCCATTGATAATTTCTTGATAGTTTGGAACTTATTAAAATTATGTGTAAATTGATTCTCTCAAATTTAACACAATGTACATAATCAATCATTTTTTTCATAATCTATAATGTAAATGAATGTTTCTGATAATAATTAAATACAAGTTATGTGTTGAGTATTTCATGTTATATGCTTGGGCAAGAAAAAAATCTAAAGTCACATAAACTTTAATCTATGTGTTGATGTTGTCTTGTGCACCAAAAGAGGTAAAATTTGAATGATAAGATAGAACTTGCATTGTTCTAGGGGTGCTTATGTTATATTGATAAAAATGGACTTCTTGGTAGTGTTTTGTTAGAAAAAGACTTGGAATAGTTCATATAGATGTCAATTTTGTTTTGCATGTAAACAAAAAATGTTGTTTTGCACACTAACTAATAAAACAATCTCAACTTTTACCTCATGGAACTTTTTTAATGCATGATTCATTTTTCTGTGGTGTGCCTGTTATTTGTGGTGTAAAATGCATGCATCAATTTCTATTTCCATAGCAACAAGCACAAGCAAGTGTAAGTACTGTGACGCAATCTTTCATAGAGGATTTATGTTTCATGCTTGTTGAACATTTTGTTGCCTTTTTATTTGATTTTATTGATTTTGAGAATTATGTATCAATTAAGATCCCAATATTTACCATTTATTATTTACGAAGAAGAAAAGGAATAGCTATATCCTGATACTAACAATGTCTTAGTCATAGTGAATTGGATAATGTAGAATAAGAATTAGGGGTATATTTTTCTTAGTTAATATTTTACATTCTTAGAAGCCTAGGATAGGATTTTAGCAAATTAGGCTTGGTCAAGTCAGTATTTATTCATTTCTGTTCTTAAAGGAGAGCAACATGGCTGGTTTGTATGGGCTCTCCAGTACCTTTTTAACTTTCAATATAAAGACCCCTTTTTTTCTTTTCATTTTGGTGAATTCATAATGGTTCAATCTTTGCTAAACTTTTGAACATACATGATACCCCTGTAGTGACCAGAACCCAAAGTTTCATTTCCGTTTTAATGAGGTTTCTTTTTGGTAACAGTTGTCATATTTCTCCTTTTTTTTGTTTTGGTTAAATTGAAATTTTGTTGGCCTACACAAAGTGTTTTTCATCACCAATGTCTCTATGTTCTGTTCTGTCGTGTGAACACTAAATGATAGGCAAAAATGGTTCTTTGCCATTGCCTTGAGTTCTTGTCAGTATTGGTACCTCACAGAATGTTTAAAATCCTTAATAATTTTCAAAGAATTTATTCGTTTTTCCTTTCCTATTTCTTGTTCTTTGCCTTTTACTAACCAAGAGAGAAGGAGGCCATTCAGACTTTGACAGTTTTGGATGGGGAAGGGTAAAGCGTGATATTTTATATCATAATTGCTCCATTGCTGCGATTTCTGACAGTGAATTTGGCTTAGTCACACTATCAATTCGATGTTAAAAAGATGACTTTACAGCTCTATCTATCCATAAAAATCTACAAAAAAACAAAATATTCAAGAGATTATATTTGCAATGTTTTCCACTGTCCTCTGTGAAATTAAAAAAGACGTCATGCTAAAAGAAATCACAGCAAAGGGCTTGAGCATGGTTTTTCAAGTGTTTGACCAGCATGGTTTTTGAAACAATACCACATTTTTTAATATTGAGACAACCAAATTGTAAACCTTTTTATCCCATGAACTCTATATCTATTGGTTGATATATCTTTACCAGAAATCCTTTTGTACCGTAGTTGCTAGTATCATTCTTCAATCCATAACAGAAACAAGCTAACATCTTCATATTTCATAGATCATTTTAAACGAGTTATTTCTTTAATCGTTGCAGTTTCAGATTTCTTTGTCCTGCCAAAAACATGATATGAATAAAAGATCATTCAAAATATTACTAATTTCATAAATATCATGATGTGAAATTTGACTGAAATTAATTTAAAAAAATGTATTTTGCTTTGAAAATATTAGTCTGATTCCCCAGTGGTAAGTTTGATTTATTGCTCATATAAAAATCTTACCACTTCGTAGAGCACAGGGAAAAAACATGTCCAAACAATTATTTGCACAATATGTCAAATGTCAATGGTATCAAACATTTGAATAAGTAATTTTAGTTTTCATGGTCCACTATGATTATGTTTTTTGGGGGTCAAAGATGATAGTAGTAATCAAGAATTGAAAATATGATCATAAACTTTATTATAAGAAGTCATTACATGTATTTACATAAAAAGGATATTTCTTTTTCAAGTACATGACATTTATAGTACATTTTTACTGTCAAAATTTGGCATTGCATGATTAATTAGTCTGACGAAGGGGTAGGTGGACTTCACATAACTGGCACATACATATAGAACAAAATATCAATAAATTATGAGTATCAAAATACACTAATGAGAAAAATTAATGCACCTACATGTTATTGTGACCTTGTGGTGTGTACTTTGTGAGGAACCATCCTTGGTATGACAACATAAAATTGTGCAATATTTTGATATTTGCACTAATCAATCACACCAACACATACAGAAAAGTATTGTTCCAATGTGAAAAAAAGTCTTTTGAAAACCAAGTTTCCATCCCATTGGTGGTGCCTTTTACACCATAACATCTTCCACTTTTGTACATAAGAAAAACCTTTGCCCTGTTTGGCATCAATGTATTTGTATGTTTACCCTCATCTGTTAGTGTTAGATGTTTTGTAATGTCTTGTCAAAGAGATCGACCCAACACCATTGTATATCACAATCCACTGCATGGCATGTTCTACACCCCTGTAGACTCATTATAAGAATTCACATTATGTACATGTATATGTACACTGAAATTGTCAAACCCGACCCACGATAGGTATCATATCAATCCGTTAGTAATCTAAAATTCTTTTTGAACGTAAGTTATTAGATAAATGGCTGACTAGAAAGTAAAACATTCCTTATACACAGTAATATAAATCAATAATTATTTGTGTACTTAAGCAAACTTGATGCACTTTTACAGGCCAGTGTATGTAATATACTTTATTTTGATAGACTATTCACAAAGGCCTCTTCACAATTATATGGATGCTTAAAATTGTTGGATTTAAAAAAAAATCATATAACTTCACTGTAAGAATCATCATTATTTTCTGAATTGTTCATTCAAATATGTCACTTGCTCAGATGATTTTCATTGATCTTGATCGATCATCTATGTGTTTGTTTTGTTTTTACTCGTATCATGTGCTGTTTTGTAAAGGAGACAAAAACTAGTAGCTTTGGGGTGGGTACTAGTATGGTGATGTTTATGTGTAGTTTTTGTGACAACATATCAGCATATTGCTTGAAGTTGAAAAAATGTGGTCCATTTATTTTTGGTGCAAAACACCCCAGCATTGCAGAGTTGGTGAGAAGGAAGGTTTTCATT
Source organism: Pharyngocirrus eroticus (assembly GCA_033118115.1). Classification (NCBI taxonomy): domain Eukaryota; kingdom Metazoa; phylum Annelida; class Polychaeta; family Saccocirridae; genus Pharyngocirrus; species Pharyngocirrus eroticus. The sequence continues at coordinate 13,382 of JAVSBT010105545.1, forward strand.
TGAAATTGTTGCATGCAATTTAAGTGATTGTCTTGAATAAATGTGTGCATTTTATCCAGATCATAGAAAATTGTTTGACCTAAAAGATCTAAAAGGTGGTGTTTTCATGGATGATATCTATGATTGCTGAAGGAATTTAGTTGATAAAATATGAATTTTATGATAAGAAGAGTAACATTTAAAGTGACAGAATAGATAAGTTAATAATAATGATAATAGCTGAAATATTGAAGATAGAAAGATTTTTTTAAATTTATCATTAATTTTGGTATTTGATTCTAAATCAAATGTACGAAAGAGATCTCCACCTATTAATTTTTGTCGCTTCATTTACATATTTTTATAACGTTGCAATGAATGGACAAAATTATTTGATATTCAGAATCTCTTTGATTATAAAGCAGCCGATTCCTATTCTAGAGAAATGCTACTCTTTTCAACTAATATTCTTTCTAAATTTACTGTCCTTTATTAGAATTACTTCTGACACATATAGTTTTATTTCAGGTTTTGGATACATGTATATTTCATCCACAACAACAAAACCTTATTTTTACCTCTTGTGCTTCAGGAAAAGAGTAAAGAGAAAAAGACCTTCCATGGCAGAAAGGAAGAAGAAACTAAGAAGAAAAAACTGACTGTTGTTGATGCTCAGGTAATTATTTCATATATAAAAAGGCTCAGAAAACAGTGTTTTGCAACAATAACGTATTTCAATCAAATTCATAAATCATAAACATTTATGTCATGGAAATGATTATTTTATATATCCAAGAACTCTGAAAACAGTGTTTTGCACCAATAAATTATTACAATGAAATTCTCAAATCAAAAACATTTGTCAACGAAATTGTTCAATTATTTTGAAAATTTATATTTCTTTAGATTTCATATTACTCAACTCTTGAACAAAGTCGTGTATGTGGTGATATCTTAGTCATAGAAATAGTGTTGAATAATTTCATCATTGCTGTACACTTTGGATTTTTTTTGATAGTAACATCATGATTCTATAGAACTCAGGATTTTATTGTTATGTTTCTTGTTACTGTTAAATTACAGCGTTTCAACTTTGGTCACAGTCATAGGTTATAAGAAAATGTGGCTTGAATTTTAGAAATTTACAGTTAGGACTAAAATATTATAATGCTATGGAGTTTTATACCAGGTTTTCTAAATTCTATTTCAATTTGTTTTATTTTTTTAAATGGGGAAATTGAATGATTCCTATAACAAAGTTATTGGGGGGAAAAATCATCAACAACTCGTCGCATGAGAACGCAAAAGCTCCATCTGATGAAGAAACCCATGACAGTTAGAGCTTTTGCGTTCTCATGTGACAAACTGCAGGAATTATACTTTTCAAATATTTCCTTCAAGCAATTTAGAGACTCTATCCTTAAAGTTTATCTGAAACTTGAATTTGAATACAAATGCAACTTCCAATGAGTTTCAACTTTCAAGGTTTTAGAGTTTGGAATTTTATGCTCATATTGTATTTTTCTCAACTTCATTCCGCATTTTCAATTACACTCAAATTACACAATCAGTTTAGAGTTGTATATCTAAATCATTATTCTCTATGCCTTGTTCATCACACAGAGTCAGGGATATTTGGTAATATCATTTTTTCTGCAACCATTTGGTAACATCGATGTCTCCCATCTTTTCCCGCATCTTTTCGCTTATTGCATTAAGGTGCTGTATGGTAGAAGAAGCTCCTTAATTTCTTCCTTCTCGTCTTTTTTAAGCAGACAAAAGGCTGAACAATGTCCACGAAACACGAATATCAAGTTTAAAAACACAAAAATCAAATATATAGTGCATGCTGGGGTAGCAGGACTATAGGGCTATTTGGATATCGATAATTATGAATAACAAAACATAGCTCTATAGAAGAAATGTGGGATCTTTCAGTTTTATTGCTTGTGAAAAAGTATTAATTGTTCATGAGTTAAATTCTAAATTGGATAAAAAACATGAAATATAAAGGCAACATTATATTCAGATGTAGATTCCAGCAAATCAACACTGTAGCCCCTTTTCAGGTTATGATAATGCTTTGTCTAGTAACTGAAGCACAACTCAAATGCATGCATAGGTTTAGTAACCATCACAACTGATTAATAACAAGCTCTATAAAATACTAAATGAGTGACCAAAAATGCATGGTACCATCGCAACACCCACACCTGAAAGCCAGCAATAAAATCTGTTCTAGATTTTCATTGTATTGCATGTTGCATCCTTTGACACATTTTGTTTCAAGTACCCCTCCTTTCCTCACATTTGTATTGCATTTAATTGTATGTATACATTTTACTGGTGAAAAATCAAGACTTTTTAAATTCTTTTGAACTTTTGAAGACTTTTGTGAAACCAAGCTCTTACTCATCCAAGAATAGTTCTCTTTCTATTAGGCAAAAACCTACTTTTCTGTTGTATGCTATTTTTAATTTAAACCTCTGTTCAAAAGCAAATAGAATTATGTAGTGCCCTTAATTTAGGAGGGTCTTTTTGCCGAGAATTTTGAGTTTTTTTAAACAAAAAAATACCTTAATTTTTATTTAAAGTTCAGATATCTCTCTCCTTGAATATTGTACTTGAAACTTTGTAGGTCATGAGTATGAACTTTTCTCTTTCCAAATTACACTTTTCCTAGCTAATATTGATACGAGCAAATTGGTCAAGATGGCCGCTGTAAGAATGCTTGGGAAATTAGGTCAAGGTCTTTCCCATTTCATGTACTGCTGCTTTTAGCCCTTTTCAAATGGAAGGCAATATACATTTTGGAAATTTAGATTTTAAACAAATTATGAATAAATCTTTAAAAAATGATAAATTTGATATAGAAAATTAACAGAATCTTTAAGGTGGCCAGGACTTCGTTCAGTTTGCATTTTGTTGAGATAGTTTTGATTGAACCCTTCCAGAGTGATGACATTTCAAAAGTTGAGAGAGCCTCCAAGATTGTAGAGAGAATGGTCAATCAAAACACATTTGATGATGTGGCACAAGGTTTGTAAAAAAAATGATTACAGACACGGCAGCCATATTGAACATTGTTTTCAAGGCAAGGTCATGGTAAATTGAAAGTTTTTTTTTCAATTGCCATGTATTTCATCATGCAAAAATGTAGTATTCAAAGATAATACCAAGTCCTTTCTTTGGAACAGTGTCTGTATATGGCTGCCTCAATGTGTCTATTGTAAAAAATAAAGTTGTGACTTAATTAAAAATACTGTAATTATATATGTTACAGACAGATGACATTACAAAAGTTAGCACAGCATCTAGGATCATGGATAGAATGGTCAACCAAAACTTATTTGATGATGTGTTGCAAGGTTTGTCCAGTCTGGTGATGAGAGAGTGTAGTGGTGTATTTTTTCAGAAAAAAAATAATTTCTTTTCTCTCACTGAATCTTTCAGTACAAAGTTTTCAAAAAAATTGATTTAAATTGCAAAAACAAATTTGAAAAAAAATGCCTGCTGTTTTAAGCTTGGGACAAAAAAAAAAACCTTTCTTAAATATATAAACTTGCTTTGCTTCTAATCTTGAAATTATACTATAAAAGGTATACTCTGAGAACATTTGTACTGGTCTATTGTTTGCTGAGGTGGTTCAAAAGAATGTACTTCGTATCATGTTTAGTTTGATGTCTTTTGCCTTCATGGTACACAGATGGAGTATTCATTTGAATCCCCTTATCATTTCTTGCTAACTATTTTTGAGTTGGGTACAAAGAAAAAACATTCATAAAACTGTGAGCTCTGCTGATTTAACTTTGTGAATTTTGCATCTTTCACAACAGAGCAAGACATTTTAAAGCAGTTGGCTCAACATTTAAATGACCTTTTCTAAAAATGCCATGGCGCCAACATTATGTTAAAAGCGTTTTGACATCAGATTGTTTAAATTTTGAAGGCTAACAATGGTTTTTTAACCATTATGACATCTAACATTTTTTAGAAATAAACTTACCTGGTTGCAATGCCTTTATACTCTGAAGACAAGAAACCATGATTGATAATTCATAAAATTGATGCACTTTATGTTTGTGTTAGATAAAACACCTTAATTTTTCTTTTGATTTTTTTATGATTTAATGAGTGATATGTTATTGGAAATGCACCAAAAGCACTATTGGCTTGGCACATTTAAAGTTATTTACACCATATTATTTTGCTTTAAATGGACATGAACTAGTGTTCTTTACAAAATTAATTTTCTTTGGAAAAATGATTTTACCTAAAATTATGTAGTTTAGGAGATATTGTTATTTAAAAAAAAACCCATTAATTTACCATCACAATCCTACATTCCTAGACATTTACATATTCTTTTATCATTACAATAAATATTATAATGTATTTCCCCACGAACAGTTCACAATATAATTCTGGAACACAGTTATTCCCGTTCAAGAATATTTCTTCTAGGTACTACCCCAATCACAAAGCCTCTTCAATGACCATAGTGTATAAGTATCAGTGGTAGTTTTTAATATTTAATAATTTTTTTTTATAGATTTCAGATATTGGGAAGACAACTCTGATGAGTACAGAGACCAAGAAGGGACACTATTGCCATTGTGGAAATTTTGTCATGAGAAAGCTAAAAAACTTGCAGTAACAGCCCTGTGCTGGAACCCCAAATACACTGATTTGTTTGCTGTAGGTCTAGGATCATGTGAGTTCAGTACTTGTTCCTCTTGGCGTGTGGATATTTCCAATTATTGAACTAGGATTAGTGCATCCTCAATATAAGTTGTAACAGAAATGTTGTAGAATATTTTAGTAATTTATGAGATGGTGATTTTTAAAAAAAGTTCCCCTTTTTACAGCTGGGCACTTGAGAAACTGTATACCCTGATTATTAATTTAACTAGTGTGTATGAATATAACAACCAATTTCACCCTAGGATCATGTGTATATGAATATATTTATGCTAAGAACTTTTTAATTTTTCTAATTTTCAGATGACTTTATCAAACAAACCACTGGCATGATTTTATTTTACTCTTTAAAAAATCCTTCCTACCCTGAATATATCTATGAAACCAAGAGTGGCGTGCTTTGTCTGGATATTCACCCTGAACACCCTTTCCTTGTCGCAGTAGGGTTTTATAATGGAAGTGTTGGAGTTTTTAATGTTAGAGAAAATACATCAGGTAAGTCAATAATCATGAATACAAAATAGTATTATAATAGTTTTGGGATTAAACTTCCTAAATTGTAAAGGGCTTATTGGATTTTCAAAATGCCTCAAGAACTTTATCATTTTGTTTATAAGGGATTGTTATTTGTGTGGATAGCTCTTGATTGTCTTTGATGTCTCCAATGCACTAGTCTACACAAGTACTATTTTATAAATTGCATCAAATGTAAAGTGAATTTCATAATATTCAGGTTACTATAATTTAAATTTATCTCTCTCTTTCTCTCTCTCCAAGGACCAATGTATGTGAGCACAGCTAAATCAGGAAAACACACCGACCCAGTTTGGCAAGTAAGCTGGCAAAAGGATGATCTTGACAACAACCTCAACTTTTTCTCTGTGTCTTCAGATGGTCGAGTAGTCTCCTGGACATTAGTCAAGGTAAAACTCAATTGTACATTATCAAGAGATTGCCCAAGAATTTCGCTTCAAATAGTGACTCGATTTATAGCAAAGGCTACAATTTCATTTTTGGTTAGTTTTCTTTATATAAAGATCTTGTAAGTTTCTAAAAAAAAGGAATACAATTTTAAAGTATCTAAGCTTATTAATTTTTTCATCAATAAATTTGTATACAGTTATTTAAATTGTCAAAGCATAATTGTTCACCTTATAGAAAGGCATCAGTGTCATTCTAGCTGTTTTGATTCATTATAATTGTGGTCCTTCTTGCAGGGTTAACAACCCATATTTTCTTGCCTCAGAAAAGAAGTACCATTTTTTGAACCATTGTATTATTATAATTGTTCTAAGTAACAACAGAAATTATGACTATGAGAATATCTATGATGACATTTCAGGGGTCAATTTACCTGAGGGACCGAGGGTCCGGCTGTTTTTGCTCCATTATAAAGTATAGGGTGGGACCCTTAGAAATTGTAACAATTTAGCCATTTTCTAAATAATCATGTTCTCAGCTCCCTCTGAGTAAATCAACCCCTGCATTTTGTCCTTTTATTATTTTGTTAGTTTACAATTAAAATCCCCCACGAACTGTGTTACCTTTGAATTTTATACGAGTTACTTTTTACAGACGGAATTGCACCATAACGATGTGATCAAATTGGTCATGCTAGAAGGCAAACAAGAAGGTCCTGATGGAACTCAGTTAATAAATTTAGGTATGCCCTTAGAATAAGTACTGTAGCAAAGTGGAATACCCATGCAAATACATTATAGTCATGGAGTATTTCATATTAGTGGCTGATGCTATGGGTATCTAGCTTTCCCCAGAGGTAGCTACATACACCTTAGTCCTAGTAGCTCCCTTCTACCTTACCCTTCCCTTCCCATCACAAACAGCATGTTGTATTCCTTGTTTATTTATATATATTTCTATGGCAATGCCTGTCCTTCACAGAACGAGCTTCACTACTCAGATACAATCAACGTCTGCACTGAGCAGGACAATTCTGAGACTACAGATGGTATAGAAAATAAATCCATAGGTTTGTTATAGTAAAATATGGGTGGATTTGTTTGTTGAATTTAATTTTTTTTCGAGAAATTTACTGAATGTGGCTTTTCTATATTCAGGGATCACATTTGCACTTTTCGTTTTAAAAAAAACCACATAATTTTTATATTAACATATAAAATGTATTGGGAGGGATAGGGTGAAATTGGTTGTTATATTTCAAAACTTTTTTGGTCGTATTGTTCACAATTATTGAAACATCACAAGAATTTTTCAGTTTGATCATTTCTGCACCAGATTTGGAGGATTTAAGCACCCTAATCCAAATTTTTGCATAATGTTTGATAAACTGAGAATAAAGTTTTTTATTCATTTTGCACTGGGCAAATAAATCCTCCAGCAATTATTTTTGTGTTAATATGTGCATATACATTGTATTAATGTGTTTGCCTGTACTGTGATTTTCTGGCACTGTTTTATTTTAATCCTATCACAGTAATTATTTTACTCTTTCATGTGGGTCAATTGAAACATTTTGTAGATAAATGCATTCTTTTTTTACATATTTTTCCTCTTTAATTGTATGCCTTTTCATAAATCTATACTCCCCAATCCCTTTTCTTTACATTATTTCAGAATTAAGTGAGATCTATCTATTATGTACCCTACCCTCAGGTTTGCCCCTTGCCTTTAACTCTATGTGCAACATTTTAAAAATGCTATTTAAGGCCATGGTCAAACTCAAAGTGTTTATGGTCAAACTCCTCTTCTATTCTTATATAATTATCCAATTAATGTCACAAGTTACCATATTACATTCATGATCACAAAGTAAAGAAGACCAGCATCTTCTTCATTCAACCATCACATCTTTATCACCATCAAATTAGTATGAAAAATCCTTATTATCTTTATTCTACTTTTCATGATATAATTATTTGTCTCTACCAGATTAAATCAATTCTTTTTCGATATGTATCAAGAATGTAAAGATTAACTTTCCAAAATCTTAACTCCTTTCATTTTCTTTCCATAGGAGGAGGAACCGCCTTTGCATTTCACAGAGAAATGGACTATATGTTTTTAGTAGGAACAGAAGAAGGCAAAATTCATATGTGTTCTAAAGCATACTCTAGCACATTCTTAGATATATTTGATGCCCATCATATGGCCATCTATAAAGTAGCGTGGAATTATTATCATACAAAAATATTCATCACATGCAGTGATGATTGGAGCGTAAAGATCTGGGACACCACACAAACAAAAAGGTATGAATTTCTGTTTTTTGTTGAATAATGATTGATTGCACATACTGCCATAGTGAATTTGTATTCAATTTGATGTGAAATTTGTTAATTTTTTCTTTTCTTAGGTTATACTGTGATATAATTCGTGAAATTCACATCATTCTTGAATTTATTTGCCCTTTTTCACTTTTCTTGGAAATCATTTTGTAAATTGATGATGTTACTGTATTGCATAAATGTTGTTTTTAGGGGATTTTTTTTAACATCTGTTGTTGTAGCTTGCAACCACTAACTGCCAAACTAAAGTTACACATTTTCCTTTGAGAGAAGCCCTTAACAAAAATTTAGAATATGATTTCAATTTAAGACCTTTTAATAGTTCCAAGAAAATGTGTTTCTTTTAAAGATATCCCACATCAGATCCGCTACCCATTACCAGGTATGGTTAGATATTAAAAATCAACCCAAGCATATATTGTTTTAAACTTTTTGTGAGACTGAAGGGGGTTCCATTTCCAGGGCTCGATTTACCTAAGGGACCGAGGGACCAGCCGTTTTTATCCCATTATAAGGTATAGGGTGGGACCCTTAGAAATTTTAAAATTTTAGCCATTTTCTTAATAATCATGTTTACGGGTCCCCCTGAGGAAAAAAAGGAAACCGACCCCCTGACTTCACAAAGTTTTTCTGCCAATTTGATCCTTAACTTAATCTTTTATTATCACTTATTAATGAAAATCCCATTACATTATATTCTGCCTCAATGACCAAACCCATAAGATCATATAAGAAGATCTTTATGCCCACATAAAAACATGGTATTGTTGGTTGACTGTGCAAAAATGTCATATTAGATATTTTGTTTTAGGCTCTGTAATTATCTCCTTACCTTTGGTATTATTTCTTTAGAGAACCAGTTTTCACCTTTGACCTCAACAGTCCTGTTGGAGACGTTGCCTGGGCTCCCTACTCTTCCACAGTTTTTGCTGCTGTCACAGCTGACGGCAAGGTATTTCAAGATTATTTGATAAAAAAATTAACCCCAAATTAGAATTAATGTTGTCATCTTTTACAAATTCCCTTCTATTAATTCTAATTCACATTTGCACAGCTTTAATCATTTCATGCTCCCTTTCTCTCAATTTTCGACATCATGTAAAAAGTAAACTGAAACACTGAAATTGTGTTGGTGGAAAAAGTGCAATAATAACCTAGCTTCATTAAATTTAATGAATGTTATAGTTTTGTTTTTTTATCAACTTTACTGTTGTTATTCATTGTCACAATGGCAGTCTATCAAAATACAGTTGGCGTAACATTGTCATTTTCAAAACTTGAAGAGACACAAAAGAAATAAATCTGACATTATAATAACACCTATACTCTTTTTCAGGTCCATGTCTTTGATTTGAATGTGAATAAATATGAAGCCATTTGTGAGCAATTGGTAACCCCTAAAAAGAAAACCAAATTGACACACATCGCTTTCAACCAGAGATTCCCAATTCTCATAGTAGGAGATGATAGGTAAAATTACCAGTAACATTTTTTTGTGAAAAATTGCAAACAATTATTGTAGAACTGTTACAAATAAAAATGAAAGTCCTGAATTGTTATATATATATACAAAAACTAGTAATTATATTCATGTGTTTATGTAATAGATGCAGAAATTGTGGATGTATCAGTTCCAAAGTCTCTTTTTTTCTGCATTATTTGTACATGTATATTATGAATTTACACCAAACATTAACTAAACATTTGTTTTAATTTCATTTTGATAGAGGTTATGTTACAAGTTTGAAATTGTCTCCAAATCTAAGGAAACAGCCAAAAGTAAGTGAATCTAATCCCTCGCTTTCATTTTTTATGTGTAAGTCTACAAAGTTTGGGAAATTATAGCTTTTTAAAAATCTTTCAACATAGACTGTGTGGTAAAAGAAGCAAATGATTTGTTTTTAATCTAACTTTGTTGAAAGTACAGATATGAGCATTTCTAAAATAAATGATGTATGAATATATAATAATGAAGAAAGTATTTTTTTTTAACATTTTAAATTTCAATAGTCACACAACTTCTTTCCACTGATTCATTGTAACCTTTAATCTGTATTTCACAAACTTTAATATTTTTGATGATTCATATGTGTTCTTAGCAAGCATCTGTTTTTTCCAAGGTAAAAATGAAATCTCGAGAAGTAGTGAATGTTTACATTTTTCTACCTATCCAAACCTCCCACCAAAATGTTGTAGACGTGATAATCCTCAAATATATAATTACCTTTAAAAAATTTAGAAATGAATTGTGTTGCTTAGATTAGATATAGATGTTTTTGGACATGAACAAGTTTTTTACCTTATTTTTTCTTAAATTGTTTTTCATAATCTTGATAGATATAGAGTTTTACATTAGAAGTCTTTTTTTACCTTCATTAGTAACAGTGGTTCTGTTTAATAAAATGGGAAATTAAGTGTATAAATTAATTACTGACCAATCAAACATATCCTTGGATTCTACGGTTTATATTTAGAAGGGTAGTAATTTTGTTTGTAGAAATTGGCACTAATAGTTCCACATAGACAACTGCTAAAAAAGGCTAGATTGGAAATCATCTTAAGTTCATTCAAACATATCTTTTTCATGGTTTTCTTTGATTCAAACTTGTAGCTTTGTCTATGGTTTTAGTAGAGTCTAACTCAATTGAATTAGATTTTTTTTTAAAGGATTTTTTTTTTAAATTTTTATTTATGGTAACCCATTCAGCAATGCTGATCTTCTGTGGGGCTCTCTTTTGAGAGTGAGAGACAGATAACAACATTGTTTTCAAATTGAAATTGCCTCACAAAATTAAATAATTGTACTTTATAAATTGCTTGATGTGAGAGGTGTAAAAGATATATTCCAGTCCTTGGCTGTATTCATTGTATTTTAGTTTTCCTTTTCTTATTTTTGCTATGTCTGTGCTCATTAGACTTACGATATTGAAGAAGAAATTGAGGAACCAAACTTTACGCTTGCAAGGCTTAAAGCTTTAGCAAGGGTAAAAAATGAAGTAAAACTCAAAACTGAACAAAAATATTTGTGCATGCACATTTGAATGGTTGTTTTTCACCTTGAATTTTAAACATCAACTTGCAAAGGTTGTGTCATGGTTTGAATCTCATGATAAAGTAAATCCATTTTTATCACAAAAAAACACAGGTATTTTGCTGAATATACTTGTGCATGTCATGTAAAGTTGGCTGTGCATCAAAATAAAGCCTTCCAATTATTGTAAAAAAATCTGAAACAAAATCACCTATATCTTAGAAAATGTCAATATAAAAAGGTTGGAACAGTTTCACAAGACATTTTTTCTAATCTGATGTAGCTTTTTTTTATAGTTTAGATTGTAGCTACATTTTTTTTGTTATGTCAACATGCATGGATTGATTTCCCCTAGAGTTTGATCTATCGATAAACCGTCTCATTAGCTTTTATTTCAGAATGTATGCATAGAATTTGTCTCAGAGAATTATTGAAATCATTTCCCATCATCAAATGCTTGGCCTTCAAACATTCCATTCAAAATAGAGGGATCGATTTACTAGGGGGACTGAGGGACCGCCTATATTGTACCATTATAAAGTACAAGCGGGACCCTTTGAAATTTCAACCATTTTCTTAGTAATGATGTTTGCTGGTCTCTGGGGGAAAAAAGTAAATCGACCCCTGAGAATATCACATGTTCACTATATTGCATGCTGATATTTATCATGGAGAGAACATTTCAAGATTTTTTTCAACTTATGCTTCGATAAAAAGAAATATTTGGTACTTTTTGTATAGTAGAAAAATATGACATCACTATCAATGAAAAGCACCACTTAAACTAAAGGCATACAAATTGATATGTGAAATTGGTTTCAGAACTTTGATACAGGCAAACTGCATTTCACAAAAATTACCTCTTTGTTAATTTTAGGAAAAGAAGGGAGCACAGGAAATCAAGGCAGCTGATAAGGCAGCACAGAAACATGAATATGAAGTCACCAAAATGGAAAAACTACTGTCTATGGTTCGCCAAATAGAAAAGAAATAAACACTTTGATTGAAGAGAAAGTACAGAGAGAAACTTTGTAAAATTGTAGATAAGGACGTAGATATGAAGTGTTCTTCACTGCTCTATACTTTTCATGTCTCGTGGGATATTTCTATTTGTAAAATAAAAGTGACTACATAAAAAAATTACAACTTAAAAGAGTATTATTATCAATTTGTTACATTTCGAAGCAAAAGTCATTGATGATGAGTTGTTGAGCTTTATTATTTTACACCTGGTAAAGGGAATGTTTTTCAAGAAAAAATGTGTATAAAAACTAAATGAATTTTTTTTGATACAGTATTACAACAATATTGTTACATTTTTCATAATGAAAAACTATGTGATAAGAATATAAAAAACGATATAAACTATTATAATAAAAAAGAGTATTGTCATTTCTTGATGTGTTACACTGCTGTATTTTATTAATATTATTGATTGTGATGAATGCAAGTATTATCACTATACAAAAAAACTGTACATTGAATGTAAAATAAAACATTTTTACATAAATTGATGAATGATATTTTGTCGTTCATATTTCAGTCTCTATGACACGGTGAGTATGTTTGCTCTCTTGATTTTGGATGAGATATTTATAATGGAGTAACAGGCAAAATTGCTGATTGTGCATCAAAATTATTTAGACTCCCACAAAAATCCTTCACAAGTATAAAAAAGTGACAGATAATAACAATACAAAGTTTTAACTACAACCAAAAGCCTATTGCAACAAAAATCAGATTGGTACTTCAATTTAGCATTATTCTTAAATAGTACAGATACGAGATCAAAATAAGCAGTGTGAATGAGAAATATAACAAATTACAACACAAATTTTATTCCTTCGAACATTCTGGGAATGTTCTAAAAAATAATCATTCTATTCCAAAAAAAATGAGGGTGATCAATGAGGTACTACATTATCATCTGGATACCTAGGATTTTCTATCACCCCTTTACCGAATTTTAATTCAAGAAATTCCCTTATATCATTAGGAGCATAGACTTTTCTTCCTGCAAACAGTACCACAGTTCTTGGTTCAAGGAATCTTTCAGGAAATTCTTTGTCCTGTGGATGAGTTTTCATCCAAAAATCTTTAGTCATGATTCCATCTTTTGAATAAAATGGCCAAATATCTACATGAAGATGATTAGATGAACTAAACTGTACACGATAAAAGTTTCCTTCTGACGGCTGAGATCTTTCCCATACAAATTCTTTACCATAATCCTGATAACTGCCATGGTTTTTGGCTATATTTAATTCATGACATTTAGGAATATCTTCTTCATAAATACCAATATCAATATCATAATCCCATGGTATAATATCTTTATGTCGTGCTGCACCAAGCAATGTACCGCCCTCTAACCAATATCTAACTCCAGCTGATTCTAATGCATCACACACATAACCAAGCGTCTCTCTTAAATGCTGTAAACAACAAGGAGGCGTCCATCTTCCCTGATATAAAAATTCTGGCATATCATTGTGGACTGTACCAAAACACCGTGACGAATGCTTAGTACATCCATACCAATTCTCAAAACCATCAATGTCTTTCACTAATTTGATTCCAAGATATTTATACATGTATTCTTCATCATGCAAATCTTTCGTTATTTTTTTCTGATTTAGGTGAGGATCTTGGAATAATTTTCTAGTTTCTAGAAATGTCAATTCATTACTTCTTTGTATTTTCCAACCTCTCATACTAGTTTGATGGAAGAAAGCTTTTTTCCATGGCCTCATAAAAGGCTGAGATAAATTAAATAAATCTTCTCTTTTCATAAGGAGTGCAAAACTTCCCTCTAAAGAATCACAGAAACGTCTACTTTTTTTAATAACCACAGTCCATTTCTTGTAACTGAAATCCATGCCAATACAGTTAATATATCTCATGGCATTTGCTGGCCATGCCAAAATTCTTGCCTCAGGAGACATTTCTTGGAATGTTTGAAATAATTTGTTTACAGCAGTAGCTGATCCTATTTTTGTGGCATCAGGGAGAAGCATGACATATTTACTGGTTATGTGCAGATCTGGACGTGTTACTAAAACATCATGTGTTGGTAGTGACTTTAACAACACCACTTTTACATTGTCAGTCTTTGGTAGCTTAAGTGGAGGGTATGGTACTTCCTCTGCTATGATCACAATTTTAGCATTTGGAACAGCAGATATTGTCTCTTTCACAGTACTTTCAATATGATTATCAAAATTCTCAAATTCAGGGATAACTATTGTCAAATCTTGTTGCCAATTTACATTCAAGAAATTGTAGCCATTATTTTGTTTGACTGTAATGTAGAACAATATGATGAGGTTGATGATAATGATAACTAGCAACATCCACTGTAGGAAACTTAACCTGTACCAGAAACGTCTTTTGTAAGACTGGTACTTTTTGCGGATCATTGTAAATTATTTTGTGTATATCAACGAGATGAGGTCAAAACACACTCCCCTTCCAAAGTCATCATCCTGAAATGGATTAAGAATTGTTAATAATATTTTTGAGAAAATGAGCAACACTGAGCCCTGGCAACAGATATGATTTCAATACCAATAAACTCTAATGCAGGGAATAATTTAGTGACTCAAAGTTGATTAGCACTTTTAGAATTTTGATTAGCAGTTTGTATCTGTGCAATGTTAAATTTAGTGAAATTTGATTAGCAGTTTGTCAATTTTGTGTAGCAAACTGCTATGCGAATCAAGGTAAATTATTCCCTGTAATGACATAAAATTTCACAAATGGTAATATATTGGTACACTAATCACTATAATAATTATGCAGCTTAAACAAATTTGAGCCTACTGAAAGTGAAATCAAGTTATTTACTGGAATGAGTATTATACTTGTATTCATTGTCACACAGGTACTACCAAGAGTGACACAGATAGTGATACAAACACTGAAGCCATGAAGGCTGTCATTGAAGTAGTAGATATTCCAACTTTGTTTATGATTGATGAATAAACATTGACAAACTAAGTACACTAAAAACACTGCTAAACAATTTATTCTTACTTCGATTTCAAGTTGTAGCCATAAATCTTATTCTGACATACATGTAGACTGTAGTACATGACAGTACAGTACAGTGTTTACTTAATAATGTCGATATAGAACAATAAATGCTCCCTCTTTGTGGGATGTAAGCAGAAAATGTAACCCGGCTTTTACCCAGAAATAAAAATCTCACAATTATTTGTTTTAATGATATATTATGATAGTAAAAAATGTTTTTATTCATGAATCACAATAATTTTGGGGGTTTCCTTCTTCAAAGCCTTATTAGAATAACCGGAAGTAGTTCGATAAGGCGCGGAATTTAAGTTAACCCATTTACCGCTCACTTTGTTTTGATTTAGTGACAGAAATGGAAAAAAAATCGGGAGATGAACCCAGCATTTCCCTGACAAAAACAAATGCTACGGGCGTTAGAGCAAAAGCACTGAAAAAATCTCTTGATAAAACAATTGAAAAATGTGTATCAGCTGGCAGGTAAAATCAACTGTGCATAGTATTTTTTATCTAATTTAGACAATAATTATTCAATATTTTATTGAGTAATTGAGTTGTATGACAAGCAATGCCAAATAATGAAATATAACCTGTGCATAATGAATGTATCAACATCACATTGGTAGTGTGAATCTTATGCGATATATCTGATTTCCTACTCTTTATCGAGAAGGGGGTGAGGCTGATGGATTCCTTGGGACTTGGGATATTCAGATATATTTTCAATTTTCTTTGAAGAATGAAAGCTATGTTGAATATTTGATTTCATATTATTATAACAAGCAATTTGAATTTGCAGGTTTTCATTGTTTGCAAAAAATTATTCCTCGCTGTTGGAAAAGAACCCCCCAGCTTTCAAGTCAATTCATGAACAATACAAGACTCAGCTATTGAAGACTATCAAGGTAAAATTTGATGGATATTTTCTTTTCTCATTTTGACCCTACTGTGTAACAAGCAGTGGACCCACAAGGGCACCCTTTGCTTGATAAAAACATTAAGCTGGTGTGCAATTCTGAATACATTTGTGGTTTGTAGTAAATACAAAAACAATGGGATACTTTTGAAATACAAGCTAGTTATAAAAATATATTGGGAAATATATACAACATGTACAAGAATAAACAATATACAGGAAGATACACTAGAGTAAAAAGATACAGAATTAAACTACATAATATTATATTTACTACTGAAACATTCAATTGATAAAATAACGAAAAATACAAATGTTAACATTTGTGTAAGAAAAAAAGTTGAGACAATCATTGCTTGAATTTGAAAGTGACTGTGTTGATACTTTTCCATAGGATGAAGTGGATCTAATGTTTGAAGAGGAAGACATCATTACTTTGATGAATGACTTAGACAAGATGGTAGCAGAAGCTCCAGACCAACCAGCATGGTAAGGGTTAAAGTTAAACTCACTACATCTGTAAGTATGGTAAAAATTTTGATTCCTTGTATAAGATATTTTACGGGAAAACATTTTATTTCATCTTGTTCACCGTACAGAATCTAAAAATAAGATGACTAGGTCTTTTATTTCTGATGTGTAGGAATAGTTGCTGATTTAGCTAGCTGGCTTTCTTGGGGCTATTCTCCATTTATACAAATAGTAGATAAACATATTAATTAAGTTTTAACTTCATTTTATTTGCCTTTATGATTTGTAGATTAGTTGTTCACAATATTTTCTGCAATTTTTACGTCTTTTTTTGTATTTGATTTTTTTAGGAGACCTTCAGGAGAACCATCAAAGGACCTTAGAGCACATATAATTCCAATAAAGTTAAAACAGAAAGAAAAATTGAAGTTATATTTACAAGAACTAGAAAAAGAAAAAGGTCAATTAAGTAGAGTGATGAACTTGAGACAACAAAAATTACTTAACACCAAAGAAATAATTGAAGAAAAATGTGATCACTTGACCAAGGTAATAGAAACCAGTAATAATTTTTCGACCAACATTTTGATAGATTGATAGTTATTTTGCAACTTATTCATAAAAGTGATCATATTTGCCATATTTTTTTTCTAAAAAACTATGATTATAATTAATGAAACTCTTGTTTTCTGTCTTATTAATTTTAGTGTGCAAAGCAAGAACCTGCATCAGAGCCAGACAGATAGTGAAACGCTTCTCTGTATTCTCAGTATCCATGTCTAGATCTTCCACTGACTGTCATTGCAGCAAGCTCTGATATCCTCAAATGAAAAACATCTGAATACTGGATGAATGGAGATGACTTGGAATATCTCATAAACATGTATTGGGATTATCATTTATCCAAAGTTTCATTAAATATTAATTTTTGGTACTTTGTAATAATGTGATTAATTGGGACATATGTTCGTGCATATAAAAAAAAGCAATTAGACCCTCATGGTGGTCAAATTAGGGAAAAGACCATAGGTGTTGAGATCTCTTTACTATAGGTAAACAAATATATATTTATTGATTTCACATCTCTGATTATATATGTACAAATTCAAATTCAAAATGTTTCAAAACCTTATCTCCAATTTTAAGAGTTTCATAAACTGTACCATTTTTGTGAATGATCCTATCAACAAATGGGTAAAGAGTTTTTAAATGATCACATGATAAAGTGCTCTTCCATAATGACGGAATAGGACTATCATATTTATGACTATACTTCCGACTCTCACAAATAGAAAGGTTTCCATAGGTTTTTTCTAAGAAAGATCTTGTATCAAAGGGTGCTGGTTGTGAGAAATCCTCAAATGGTCGCATCACAAGGGGGAAAACCATACTTTTTTTGTAAATATACAAATTTTCTTTGTCATCTATGTCCCAAATGTGTGTTTTATTTTCTCTAAAGAAAAGAATGTCTATAAATGGCCACTTAAAATCAAGCAGTACCCCTTTCTCCGTGTTATCTGAATTTGAATAGAATTTTCCTAAGCTAGACCTTCTCATGTTTAAGACGTAATCTGGCTCCAAAGGTTTCAGGCACTCCAACAGCGCCATCTTCTGGGAATTGTTGACAAATATATCAATATCATCATCCCATGGAATGAAGCCATGATGACGATAGGAACCTATGAGTGAGCCACCATAATTGAAATAAGTGATGTTAGCTGCTTTCAAAGCATCTGTTAAAACTCTAAATGTCTTCAAAATTGTTTCTTTTTGTTCTGAAGTAACTCTTTGGCTGCAAAGAAAAAATGCATAACTAAAGGAAAATAACGAATACTTTTGTTAACAAAACAAAATACACTTCACATACAATATTTGTAAATTCTACCTATGTAAATCTAGACTAAAATGAAATAATTATCGATAAAAAGTATATGAAATAAATTCCAAAAGATAATCAATTTAAACAAATAAAGATGAGAAATTCAATGTGTAAAACATGTCAAAAAGTAATTTGTGTTTGCTTCACCTGAAGTAACTCTCATTTGACCACCATTTACTGGATATGAGAACGATGTATGTGATAAGTATCCAACATGTAACCATGGTACAAAACCTTTTCTTTGGAATATTTATCCTAATACTTCTGTTGCAGGATAACAAGAGATTTTTCAAAATCATCCTTCCCTGTGCATGTGGGTGTTTCAAATGTCCTCGATGATGGGTGTAACTAAAAACTGTAAAATCCAACAAACCATGCTGTAAAATAAGCCCAGAGTAAGTAACATAAAGTGGTGACACACCGTTGGTTGTATTCATTTTCAATTTTATTGTAGTGCTGCTTACAAGTGGCTGTCATGCTCATGTTATAGCTACTCAAACCATTTTATTAATAATAGTAAAAAATAATGTGATATTAAAATGCCTGCATCCACTTGATGCTCATAAAGATTATGATTCAACAAACAAAAAGTGTTTTTGATTGGTTTTTTAAGGAATTATTATTTTGTGCCTGCCCAATCTTAATTGGCATAGTATTCCATAAGTTAGGGTCCTCCTCTTAATTGCTGAAAGCTTTGTCTCCATAGCTACAAAATTTAGTTTTGTTGGGATGCTGATTAATTGTTTTCCCTATCTTAAATTGCTGTTATTCTTTTTAAGGATTCAGACCCAGAGTTTTTAGTGCTCTGTAGATAAGATAAGGTATGACAAATAACAAAAACGGAAACTTGGAGTAATAGCCTGATAAATAGCAGGAGAACTAAAAAATTACAAAGACCAGCATTGCATATAAAAGCAGTACATTAAAAACACTTTTTTAATATGGGGTTGATGTATTCTCAATGCTTGGCACTAGACATTAACCTTGCAGCTGCATTTTGTTTACGCTGCAGAATTCTGTATCGAGCAAAATAATTCCTTTATGATTAAAAATACTTTATTTCAGTTGCTTATTGTTATTACCCCACCTTTTGATATATACTACTCACATTTTGCTTTGCATCGCTTTTTTCATTTATTGATAACTTTATCAAAAATTGTGCAATTGATCTCAAATTTTGATTCACAACATGATTTTTATACG
>JAVSBT010105546.1:0-15531 GCA_033118115.1 Pharyngocirrus eroticus
ATTGTTTTTGCGAATGTGGTGTAACACAATAAGAGCTGTTTTCATGTTGCCTATGAAAAAATAAAACAAAAAGAAACAACAATAATGTATACCTTACTTAGTAGAATACAATATTCATAGACGGCTATTCCAAATTGATAAGTTGGTAGACCTTGTGTTAGCTGTTTCTGTGTTCTTTTCAAAATGTTAATTGTATGTCAAAAGTTGGCAACAATTAAGCAAACACTCTGCAGTTCTTTATTCTAACCGTTTATGCACATTATCAAGCCAACAGAGTTTTTGCACAATACAATATACTTGCATATACTCTATGCACGAAGGAGAACATAGCCTCTTTCCATGGTTCAAGGTAAAAGGCGGAGTGAGGACAACTTATCATTTTGGAATGGCTTAACTTTAAATTCACTCATGGGGGCATGATAGTATAGTGATTTAGTTTAGATTACACAATGGTTTAGGCATCTTATAGTTATATGAATATCCTCTTTGTTCAATGGTTGACCCCCTTTTTTTCAAACATAGTCTGGGGGTAAATTTTAGTTCGTCAGAGGGACCTACAAACATGATTACTGTATTTCAAAAATGGCTAATATCTCAAACTTTTAAGGGTCCTGCCTATACTTTACAATGAGGCAAAAACAGCTGTACCCTCAGTCCCTCAAGTTAACCAATATCTACTTAGTGGATGCATGTATACCTATATTGTTAACCTTTTCCAACACAGCATCAGCATCAGTCCCAAGGCGAGAAGTGTTCAAACAGAATACAACCACAGGCAGTTCCTGTCCTAGGGTGGCACCCTCTGAGAGGTGTGTCAACTCTAAATCCATTCTGTCTCCATCTAGTCTGCCTTTAATACTTGCCATGAACAGTTTGTCTGGGTCACCATAATTATTGATTTCATTGCCAGTATAAACTTGGACTAGGGAAGAAAAATATTGTATTCGAAAAGAATGATAAAGAATAAATATTGGTAAAATCATTTTAAAAATCTTTCCGATATCTCCACTAGTAAAAGGAAAAAGGCAGAGAAAATAATCTCACCAAGTATCATGTAATTTACCACTTTGCTCAATAAGCATGTGATGATCTTCTCAGATTTTGGCACAAAACAGACTATTAGTAGCCATATTTGTTTATGGTGAGGTTTTTATTTGATTATATGATTTCTTGCTTTTAGTAAAGGTATCTGAAATACTGTTTACTTGAAGGAAATCAGTAATTTGGTCTTACTTGTTTTTCTCTTTTCATATTCATAAACCTGTGTTTGTAGACATCTAAAAAAAGAATTGTAAATAATTATTTTAAAATAATCCATTATCCAGTGGTTTCAAGGCCTTTTTTTGGTGTGTTTTTCCACAAAAACAGTAACTTTAAAATAATTAATGTTCGTATTTTTGGCTTATGCCATTCGAACTTGATTAGTAGATCGATGGATATTTGTGGATAATTATTGGATCACATGTTTGTTTTTTATAATTTTCAAGTAAATTAGACATCACTCAGCCTTTCACATAGAGACAATGGTAAGGTGTTATATACATTTTTTTTATACTTAATTTATTATACTGTTTACTTACGTTAAGCTAAGGTGGTATTCTGATGTCAAGCTATCATTTTGCACTTGTAATTCTTTTTCTGTTCTTTCCCTTTCCAGCAATTTCTGTTGTAATTCGTCTAACTCTACTTTTTTTTCTTGAAACTTTATTTTTAGGTCTTCTTCCATTTTTTTTCCTTCTTCAAACTTCTTTTGTAACTCATCCATTTCAGTTTTTAACTTAATTTCCATCTGACCCTTTATTTCTATTTCATTTTGTTTTTGTTGTAATTCTTTTGTCAATTTTTCCCTTTGTGCAATCTCATCTGCACAGGAAGCTTTCATAGAAAGTGTACTGGACGTCATCTCATTTACTTCAGTTTTCAGTCTTTCTATCTCATGGTCCTTTCCTTCCAAATTGTTTTCCCTTTGTTTCATCTCATCTGCATGGGAAGCCTTCATAGAAAGTGTACTGGACTTCATTTCAGTTTTTAGTCTTTCTATCTCATTGTCCTTTTCTTCCAAATTTTTTTGAATGCAAAAAATATTCTTTGTATAAAGTTCCGCCTTTTCTTTAAAATCTTCTTCATTCTGTTCTTCATTGTTTTTTGGAAAAAAGTTTGATTCAGTCGCTAAAGCATTTCCATACAAACTCAAGATTATTAAATTTTCTGGATTTTCCTTTTGAAATGTGTTTACAGTATCTAATAATGCCTGGTCAAATTTTAGCTTTTCATCATTTTGTTTGGTCGGGTCAACTTCGCTGCCTAACGGTGGGCATTTGGCTTTGCTGAAATTTCTAGGTTCTGTTGAATTCAACTTTGGATATTTAGACGTCTCATGATGTTCTTCAAAAGTATTTTGGTCTTTGAGAATACTTTGCAGCATTTCTACTACTCTGGGTACGAATTTATCAAGAATCCCTTTGCTTTGTACCATGTCATTTTGTAAGCGTTCTAGGCTTTTGACTCTCATGTCAAAGTCCCTTTGAAAATCTTGAATACATTTCAATATCTGTTTAATTTCTCTTTCTTCTAAAGTGGCAGATGAGCTAGAAGAAATAAAACAATGAGATTCAATAATTAAAATCTTATTTTGAGTTTTTGAAGGATATGTTTAGTAGTAATAGTAGCCGTAGCAGTAGCAGTAGTAGTAGTAGTAGTAGTAGTAGTGGTACTAGTAGTAATGATAGTAACAGTAGTAGTAGTAATGTTAGTAACAGTAGTAGTAGTAATGATAGTAACAGTAGTAGTAGTAGTAATGATAGTAACAGTAGTAGTAGTAATGATAGTAACAGTAGTAGTAGTAGTAGTAGTAGTAGTAGTAGTAGTAATGATAGTAACAGTAGTAGTAGTAATGATAGTAACAGTAGTAGTAGTAGTAGTAATGATAGTAACAGTAGTAGTAGTAGTAGTAGTAATGATAGTAACAGTAGTAGTAGTAGTAGTAATGATAGTAACAGTAGTAGTAGTAATGATAGTAACAGTAGTAGTAGTAGTAATGATAGTAACAGTAGTAGTAGTAGTAGTAATGATAGTAACAGTAGTAGTAGTAATTATAGTAACAGTAGAAGTTGTAGCAGTAGTAGTTGTATTAGTTGCTGTTGTTGTTCTTGTTGCTGCAGTTGTTGTAGTTGGTTGTTGTAGATGAAATAGAAACTGTTCCGGAAATAAAAAAGTGTCTTCAATTGATAGTAAGACTATGATCATTAAAAACCATGTAAGAGTTATACATACGAGAAAAGGCCTCCCATTCTACAGCTTTTGAACTGTGTTGCGATGATGTTTCAATTTTCTAGATGAGAGGGTGACTGAAAGAAAAGTAAGTTCGAAATTTGACCAGTAACAACTGTGAAGTGCAAGTTATATTCTCTTGATACAAGTATAAAAGAAAGCAAGAATCAAGCTTATTTACAGATTTCTTATTCATCTATAATAACTCAATGTATGAAAAATGGAGCAGAAACAAAGAAACATTATCATTTGAAACCTACATGTTTCGAGTCATCAAAGACTCTCTTTTAATAATCTTTATAAGGGTACGCCACTTTTAGGCTGCGGTATTTGCAATGCTACTTAATATGTACCAAATTGACTGGTATACGATTCTTCACACAAAATGACTGTATTACTTTCAAAGTGATCTCACACTGTCCGGCACATAGTGTATACTTTAACATTCTATTACAGTGTGAAGTGTACTATCCATACAACCTTGACCTTTTAGTAAACAATCGATTGATGTAGACTGTAATGAGAGAAAATGAAACGAATAACAATACACAGGGCTTGACACTGCAATATGATAGATTGTAACTTTTATCATGAAATCCTTGGAATGAATTTATTCTGTTCAATATTTGTTTTGTTCAAAACAGTCGATCTTTCAGGCACAGTCGAAACTCAAAAGAGTGGCAACTTCTACGACAGACCCTAGTCGAAAATCACATGCCCTAATTAATGTATGTTAAACCTTTCAAATATGAGTATGACCTCTTCACTAGTCTAGTCACTACTTTTACGTCAATCCTAGATATGGTCTTATGTAATAGAAGGTTAATTTCTGTTCATTTTACATCGTTATATTAAGTATCTCCTTTAGATCAAGTGATCTGGTCTAGATATATCTTTACTGAAATTCTTTACAATAAGATTTAGATACAAAATATGCCCATAATATTACTTCTACGCGATAACTTGTAGTTTAGATCAGCCACCAGTATATACATCCGTCACTCGGTAGGTTGAATTTTATCATTATGGTGATGTACAAACCTTATAGTTATACTTTTGCTATTAGAACATTCTCGGCAATCAATATGGTACTTCAGATGCGGATGCAGTCATCTGCAAAACCAAACAGTGACAGCACTGTTTTGTCACTATATGTAGTTCGTTATCGACTGGAAATTTTGGAAAACGTGTAACAGAAGTGGTTATATGGTTATGTATTCGTTCGTATCGCTATACACATACTATTAAAGGCTATATGAGATGTGTGTATGTATCAATCGATCTACATACCGATTGAGCATACAAGTAGTCTACACTGAAAGATTCCACGAGAAACTGTACATAGATGGGGGGGGGGGGGGGGTAATAAGTGATATTCTAAACATCTTGTATCTACTGCATGCAAGATCGAATATAATGGTTGATGTAGCAATGTGTAAAATTATTTAGGTATACGATTCTTCACAAGTATTCAGAAGATTTAAAACTTTACACTAGAAGTGTCAAAAAAGATTGTTTAATATAAAATTGAGGAAAGATCATTTCCACAACTTTCTTTGCTTGAATGTAAATTGGAAAAATAATAATTTTAACAATATTTATGGTAATTTGACATTGGAAATCTGGTCAGAAAGTGGCAATGAAAGCATTTTTGACCAGATCGCCCATGATAATTCTCATAAAGATTTTATAAAATGTTTTTTTCGTATGGTGCTAAGATTGTTCTTACCTTTTATGAAAAAATAATCTTCTGAATACTTATATCATACATCATAACAAACTAACATGTTTTTATAAAAAGTTGTTTTTGTCAAGTTCCCACAGTGGTGTAAAAATGCATTCCGTTTTCAATGAAACATAAAGCAAAGTACATTATACAAGTATAGATTTATAAATAATGTGAAGCTATTTGTGTGTATGTTTAATGTATTCTTAAAAAAGAATTACAACTTGAAAAAAAAGAAAGACAGAAAAAAACACAATTAAAAATAGTTATGTAACTGCAGATACATTTACAATGTCTTCTATCTATCTCCTGGCTATTGAATTAAAGCCAGGAACATACATTTCATATTGCTTTTATAAATAGTATTTAAATTCCTATTTACTTTATAATATCATATTGGCCTTTTTAACACTAGCCCTGAATAAAGTCAATTTGATAAATGAATGTGTTGCACTTCCCTTGTTATAACATAGCATAGCAATACCATTTTCAAAACGTAGATTTACTAATTACTTCTTTAACAATAATATGATTACTATTTAATCACAATTTCTAGTCATATCATCACTTCCTTGGGATATCTTTAAGATGTGATAAGGCTCCTCCTAAGGTAAACAACAATTTCCTCAACAGCCTTTGTATTCATATCACAGTCATGTAGTCCTTCAGAACTCCAAAATGCACAATCAACAACTAGTTCTATTCTGTTTTTATCCAATGTACTCTGTCCCAGCACACCCCGACTAGGGGTAACTCTGCTATTATGTTGCCTTGTGTGATGCAGAACTACTAGAATGTTATGACTGTTACCTTTAAAAGAAAAGCAAAGAAACAAAAAAAAAGGTAAACTACCAGAGGCACACTGTTGAGGCCACATAGCAGAGCTAGAGGCAGTGTATCAACATTTTTGGTTTTTGATATTGCTTATTGCAATAGACATTTAGGGTACCTTATTCATTACACAGGTTCTTTGTAAATTACATGTATAAACAATTATCTACACTAATATTAGTAGCAATTACCTGCAGCTTTTCTATTGAGAAATGCTGCATCTGCATCTGTACCTAGCCTTGAAGTATTTAGACAAAAGACTATAGTTGGAACATCAGGACCCTCAAAACCTCCTTCATTTAGGGATTTGATTTCCATTACAACTCCATGTTGGTCTAAACAATTTTCAACCTTTTCTAAAAATGTTTTGTCGGTTTTCCACAAATCATGTTTCTTTTCTCCTATATAAACAGGTACTGAAATACATTCATATAATATTCATGTAAATATGTCACAGACAAAGTGATACTATTTCTACCAAGTAAATGGTCAAAATATAAACTAAAAAATCAATTAAATGTCTCCTTAAACGGAATGGACTATTAATAAATGGAAATGGTTGCATCATACATCGATATCACAGAATAACTAGCTTTTGTAAAGAATTAATTTAAAAACATAAAATATTCTCAGATCCAGTAAATTAGTCATATCAATAGAAGAAATGCTTACATTTCTTTTTGGCTTCATATTCGGATATCTTGCTAAGGTGTTTTTCTTTTTCAATTCGAAGCTCTCTGAAATCAATCAATTATGAAAGCTGTCAAATTTCTTTGGAGGGTTTGTGGTTTGATTTCTTTTTAGAATTTGTAAAATAATTAGATAAATATAATTATAACCCATACATGTGTGCACGGAAAATCAAATAAAATGTACTTTTTTGGGGGGGGAAAATCAAATAAAATTATTAAGTACTACACTAAAGGCTGTCTGCCCCTAAGGAACTATTATGGGGCCAACTCTAAACAACACGCAATTGAATAAAAAGAAGACCAAAGATATCACCTTAGCCCTCTTGAGATATCTTCAGGTCTCTTACATTATAATGGGCCAGGGTGTATTTGAAAGAGTATCAAGTTCCAAAATACTTGGCATAACAATTAGTAATAATTGAAAATGGGATGCACATACTGAAGACACCATTAAGGAAGCTAACAGAAGGCTCTTTCTCTTGTCTCATCTCTAAAAAGCTAATGTAAATATAGTTTTAAGAACCAAGAAGCACTGACCTGTCCTCCATGTAAAACTCAAATATAATTATGAAGTCCTTTGTGCCAAACTGCTCTGTACTAAAAGTTTTCGGTTATAGGCATGTTGGCGATTTTGACGTACAATAATGTTGCTGTTTATTCACAACTTGTGATTTATGTCTATGATATGCTTTTTTATCCAAATATGCTTTTATTATTGACTCTTTTACTTTTTAAAGGTCTCGAATTTTTTTGATCTTTTTATTTGTACTGTCAGAGAAATCACACTTACTGAATTAAAGCATTTTTTTTCATGTCGCTTGCCTCCTGACTTTTTTTCTCCCTTTTCCACTCATCTTCCAGTTTACTATTTTCCATCTTGGCATCCTCAGTTTGTGAATTCAATTGGTCAAACTCTATCTTCAATTTCTTGTTTTCTTTCTCTAACATTCTTTCCTTTTCATTCCACTCATTTCGTAATTGTTGAATTTCTTTTTCAAATTGACTTTATTATTGAATAAAAAAAGGGGAGAAATGAAAAATAAAGTGTATCACATGACATGTAAAACATAATTGGAGTCATATCAATTGACATGATGACATTTTTTTTTTAGATAAGACCATTTCAAATTGATTAGTTGGTTGATGGTTTTTTTTGGCATAAAAAAATCTTTTTATCTTTTTTTTGCATTGATTTACTGTTGGCTTAGGAATTCTGATAACATTCATACAAAGCCCTTTTTATTAGATACTTACTTTTGCAATAGTACAATGTATGCATGCAGAGGTAGTTTTTAATACGGAAATTAACTTCTTTCGGTTTGGCTAATGGCTATGAAATCCTTTTAATATCTCTCATTTTTTTCACACAGGCCCTCTGTATGGAATTACAATCAGGATGCTATAGACCAAAGACCAGATATTTGTTTGGTGCCTAGGTTTTCTTTTGATTAATTTTCTCCCAACCGCTAATTGACCACCCAAATTTGCACGCCTAAGCTCTTACAGACTATTGAGCTAAATTACAAATGATTCTCTGTTGAAACTATACTTAATTTTAGTCTAGTCTTTGGTCTTAAAGTATACTTACTTAAAATTCAAACAGTTATACTTAAATGAAACGTTTTATAAAAACCTCTTTTTATCTGCATATTCTTTTGTCAGGATATTTGCTCTGTCTTTTTCTTTGTTGAAACCATCCTGAACATTTGATAATTGTGTTTCAATTGTTTCGATATCTTGTTCTTTCATGATATTCTGCTCTTCTAATGCATTTTTTTCTTCCATTGTTTTGTTAAGTTCTGTTTCCAGTTCTTTATGTAACCTTTCTATTTTCTCTGTTACTTTTTCAAGATCAGCTGTTGTCTTTTCAAGAGCTTCCTTGGTCTGCTTTAATTCATTTTCTTTCAATTTGGCCTTCTCTTCCATTTCATTTTTAGATTTCTTGTAAGTTTCAACTTTTAACTCAAGTTTCTCCAACTTTTCATTGAGATTGCTGATTTCTTCTTCTTCTTTCAACGGATGATGTTTGGAAGCTAGCCTGAAACAAGCATTCATGGCATAAAATAAATATTGATAAAAGGTACTCATAGAGAAGCACCTTAGATGGAGCCATATACATCTGAAATTCAAGGCTGGTATTAAAGAGTAACAGAGTTGTAGATACAAGCTGATTCATATTTGGACAGGAGGTAGCAAGACATTTGAACCCAATGGTGAAAAATAAAGATTATTTATTCTCAACAGAAATACTTCACTGATAAATGTATTCAAAACATTGAACAATTATGTTAAGTAATACTTTCTGAAAACAGAACTTTAAATGTATGTGACAATTGGCAAGTTACTAAACGACTACTGTATTCAACCAATCAATATTACATCATTTTGACATAGTTGCACAAGAATTTTTAAGGGAACATCAAAAGTTGTACCAATTTTTGAAAAAGCAACTAACCTTGAGTTTTGAGCCAGTTTTCTGTTTTTTTCTGTATCCACCTTATATTGATCGATAACTCTTTCTAGTTCATTATTCCGTTTTTGCAAATCTCCCTGTGTGTTTATTTGTTCCTTTAGGCCACCTATTTCTGCTTTGAGGTTGGAGATTTCATTATTTTTACTTGCATATTCTTCGTGCAGTTTCGTCAATTTGTCCTCAGTGTTCTTGAAAGTCTCTACAACCTTCTCTTTTCCTTCAAAAATGCTGGTTTGACAAGTTACCATTTGATTTAATAAAGTCTTGACTTTCTCCTCTGTTGTATTAAGTTTATTAACGTATGCCTGGTGTTGTTGCTTACACTCATGGTAAAGCTTATCTATTTTACTTATTTCCTCTGGAACTTTGGTTTTCCTAAAAATATTCCAAAAAGATTTTACAGGAGAGTATATAGCCTATATATATACATGTACATTCAAATTCTTAGATCGGAACGTTTAAGTTCGTTAACCAACATTGGTCGGCTGAGAGGACCTTTTAGGCTTTAGTATAATAAACATTACAGTATGTACTTCCTGTCTTCCCTGACTGGGGTCCATGGCATTCATATTTCCCCTATCGGAACGTTGGCCTCTACAAACATGTATGTAAAATCATGGAATGACCCAGTCATGCATTGCAAGAATACCCTGTTCTTGCGATGTTTGTATCACTGATTAGATAAAGACCTTAAACTTTTTTGGATGCACTGCATGTGTTTAAAAGATGTTTATTCAATGCTTTCAATTCCCTCTCTTTTTCACTGAATATCTACTTTGCCATTTACATGTTAAATATAGTTTACTTTTATGGCTATGATTAATCATTTCTTACGATTATGTCTAAGATACAAACATCATATGATCTATATTCATTCTAAGAAAACGTATGTGAGGGTCAAGGCTTCGTTTTGATATGGATCTTCTAACCATGCAAATGGTTATAGAGATCTTAAAAGAGAATCTCTGATGAAAGAAAATTGATATGTATTCAATATAGTAGTCAGTATATGGTAGAAAGCAACCACTCAAAAAACCCTAAATACAAAGAAATAAATATAATGATATTAATAACATTTCTTGGCACTTTTAAAAACAATAAGTTGGAAAATGCTATTTCTGAGCTATTGACAAACTAGTGACAGTTGAACTTTAATCATTACTAATGAACAGATGAGCACAAATCATATAAGGTGTCACTTATGTTGGGAAACGATCAACAATTTTTTATCAATAACATTAGCTTTTATTACTTTACAAAACACATACACTTCTCCTCATTAACTTTATAACAAGAATATATATTATCATAATACTTACGGTCTTGTTTCACTGTTGGTAGTTGGTGAATTTCCCATTTTAAAGAGAATTATCTGAAAAAGTATAATACTTCAAGATCAATTTAACTCTTAGCTAGATTACAAAACATGTACTGTAACAAAGCAGATGTTTTAGCAACCATAAATCATGTTGGTAAATCTTCCAGACTGGATCAACTAGGCCTTGCATCTATCTTCAGAACATTCAACATTTAACGTGAGGCGTATATGTATGAATAAAAAGATTCCCCACCAATGCAGGATATTGATGACTGTCCAAAGTGCATAAATATGTGCTACACTGCATACACATGAAAAAATGAACTCAGTTTGATATCAACTATACTACCCAAAACTTGAAATGCATATTTTGGCTGTGGTTAGACTCACCTCTTCTATTATCGATACATATCAATGATCAATAACATCATACACTGATTATAATCGATTTATATTGACTTAAAAAAAAGTTTGTCTAATCACAGCCATTATCTTTAGTGCATGAGTAAATATCCTAAAATCATTGATTGATTTTTAAGAAAGGCAGACCCCTACATGTAATGAAATAAAGTTTTGATCTAAAAAAATTAAAATTACCTACATAATTATTGTAAATAAATTACCCTTTAATCAGTACACATTTCAAGCTGCTAATGAAAAAAAAGTTATGGATAAAAATTGGAATCAAATGCTCCTTTTTAAAACAGTTCATCAGCAACAATTTATATCATGAATTTCAAATTTTTGAGTAGTGTACTTTTACTTTAGATGACTTTCAATGAGTATAAATATTGTTGATAATTATGACAAATCAAGATAACATTTTGACCTCTTTTAATACAGAGGACTCAGTCAGATGTTTTGATTGATAACACACCTGGATAACACGTGATGTGCAAATATATAAACCCAAAATAAACTGGTGACGTCATGGTTTCGTTTTGCATCAAAACAAAGTACAAGATGCTTCATCCTAATGCTATAGATAAAGTGAATTGCTTTGAGAAAATAACAATTTAGACCTTTTTCATACATCACAAGGCATAGTTATTGTATCAATATTCACTGAAATATCATGAATTTGCTATGTCAATCCGATTAGGTAAGGGAGCATGGTGGCTCAGGGACAAAGCATGTGGCCTATAGAGGTCAAAAGGTTGGAACAAATAAGCAAACGCAATGTTTACTTATTTTCTACAGAGCATGTATTATTACACAATGTAACAAAACAAATGGCTTATTTTGTTTCGTATTTTGTAACTCAAATGGTCTTGTAATTAACACATCTAACACTTATTTCTCTTGAATTTCAATAAAATACAACAGCAAATTTGTCTTGAAAATAATGATAACATCAAGATGTAGAAAAAGAAAAGAACAATTAATGATACTTTTTGTCTTCATGAAGGTTTTATGATAGGTAAGTAAAATTGGACATCTAACTATATAAATAGTAATAGTTTTTTGTTTAGTATTAAAAAAAATCACAGCTTCAAAGTAAATAAATGGTTACAAGTCCGAAAAGTTTCATTGTTTTTATTATGCAATATTTCGCCCAAGCAGCAGCAACAGGCAACAATGGTGCAAAAACAACCAAATATATAGTTTCTAAAATAATGATAAAGTCCAACACAAAAGAAATGCGGTTTTGAAACCTACATGTTTCGAGTAATCAAGTACTCTCTTCAGGGTTTATTCCATATACAGATGAGAATATCAGGTGTGAAATATCAATAACAAAATAGACTTATGAACATAAATATGTGTTTTACGTTTAGATTTGGTAACTATAATCCATTCATAAGTAAAAGTAATTTCTTTTTTATGCAGGATTCCATCTTAGTAATCCCAGAAGGAGATTTTAACAAGATATCTGTCGTACCCATAGATCAAGTCTCTTTCTGGCGTCAGTAGTAAAGGTGCTCGTCGGCACGTAGGTTTAATATAACCATAAATGGATATAATTCCGAACAACTCTTTATTGTAGATTACTTGAATCCTGCATTTTTCTGGTTCTATGACATATATATACCCAGCCTCGTCACAGCATATACCACGGGGTCTCAGCAATCTTTCTTCTGAGCCGTAGTATTCCCATAGAAGTCCCCCCTCTTTCGAATACATTTGAATGTTAGATGACACATTGTTTGATACAACCAGTTCACCCGACGGTGTTATACAGATGTATGCCGGACCGTTCAGTCCAGGGCTCGTTTCGATGGAAACAAAAATCGAAAAAGTGTCTTCATCTTCGATTAACTTGTAAATTCTATGTTTTACTTGTGAAGCAATAAATACAGTATTCTCCTCGTCTACCACAATCCCTAAGGGGAGAGGGTCACTCTGATCGTCATCCGGTAACCGCACAGACTTTCTTACGACTTCATTGGAATCTATTATAACCAGACTTCTCTGGTCCTCTAGTCCTATAGTGACGAATAGTTCTGAATCCTTCATATAAATGTCGTAAGATATATTCGAATTTTTACACCTAATGTATCTTTCAAGTGACCCTTTTTTATCCAAAACATAAATGCTACTCTGTCTTCTGAAGCCTGACACGAATATCTCCTCACCGTCAGCCGATGATGTCAGCCCATAAATGTTATCCATTCCAAGACATTCACGAAATGGTGTCTTCACTTGGCCTATGCGGCGTTTGTGCGGCAAAAGTTCGGTTTCTTTGTTCATTTGCCCGAAAGCATTTTTAACAGCCTCTTTAAGAACGTCGTCTTCTTGTCTACAAATATTCAAAATCTGTTTTTTAAATCCCAGACTCTCATCCATTTGAGCTGATTTCATTCTTTTGCGTACATCCTTGTAGTAGTTTAGGAAATCTAAATGAGAACTTTTTTCCAGAAATACCTTTGAGAATGCCTTTGTTGCTTCAAAACGACGTAACTTCCTCCTTTCATCCTCTAAGACACTATTCAAATGTTGAAGTACCTTTTCATAGTGTTCATTTAGTTCTTTCAGTTTGTCTTCTTTTATTTTGTCAATCATAGCATATATTTTTGTTGAATGGTCATATATTTCTATTTCTTGTTTGTGCCATCTGCTTGACGTGGCAGCGATGCATTCTTCGATATCAGACACAATACTATTCTGATTGATTTTTGCTTGGAGAAGGCAAGTATATTTTTCATTGAATTTAGATTCCTGGTTTTCTCTGGCCTTTTGAATGTCGATTTTTCCATGGCGTTTGTGATTAATGGTTAAGCATTTTTTACACACAAGACATTCGCAACGCTTACAAAAACTTATAAGCGGTGTTTTTTCATTATTTTGTGAGTGTTGCTCACAATATACAATTTTTTTTGAAGACGTTTTCTTTCGGATGTCTTCTTTATGAAGGTCATTCAAAGTAATAACGACATGGGATTTTGTAGCTCCTGATTTGCTGTGCCATTCTAGGGAATGTTGACAAAAGGCATCGTCACACTCGAAGCAATAATGGGTGGCTTTTGTGTCACTAACGTTTCGACATTCGGTGCAGGGTAAACATATAGGGGAGGTCGTAGCGTCTGCCTCTTTGACGATATCAACGAGGTAATTATCTGGGAAATCAACAGTGGTGCCATCTTCTTCCTGGCTACAATCCAAGGCACACGTTGGGCATGATACGCGTTTTGAATAAACATTATCAATTAAAGAATCAAATGAAGAATGAAACCCATACGAGCCAGGATAATTAGCCCATTTAGGTCTGTCTGAAACAGGAGACTGTGGTGGTGCTGGAATGTTACTTAATGTTTCGTTTTCTGCATCAGAACATTTTGTTGCCTGTTCTTCTTCTTGTGTGTCAGGCCTCTCTGGAACAAATGGCGATGGTTCTGAAATCGGACTTTTATCAGCGCATGCTCCTTTCTCATATTTTGTATCAGGCGTCACGTGATCTGATATCCCATGCAATACACCTTGTGACATGGGCATATTGGGTGGTTGAATGTATCAAGTGTAGGTGAAGTCGACTTTGTCTCCTGATTTGTTCTCGCAATGTACATTTTCTCTAGACAGTCAGCACAAAATGAATGCTGGCAAGGTAGCAACTTTGGTTTCTTGAGATCTTCATTGCAAATGGTGCACGTCATCATGAGATGTAAGTCAATTAAATCAGATGTAGCCATTCTAAAAAATATTAATAGACTTATCACAGCAATTAAACCAAACAATGACATGTTAAAAGAATCAATATTAGAGTTTCCACGATTTTCTCAGGAATGCTTGAATAGTAATGAAATGATATTGTAGGTTACTTTCCTGGAAATTCCTTCTTTATCATTGTCTTTTAGATTAATTTGTTGTGAAACGTTAAATGACCTAAACGTATCTGAGGCTGCCCATATTTGTCCTTTTTATCAGTTTGTTTAAAAAACTAGTGTTTAAACAGTAAAGATGTGCTCATGATATTCTGTGAAAAATATTTTCTTAAGATGTATTTAGATATCAAATATATTTATATATAAATTACATGTAGGAAGGACTTATCTTCACCAATGTATTGTATGAATTGAAACAAGCACTCCGAAACGATGAAAATAGCTTTTTTGAATAATTGCACTTACTTTTAAGAGATCAACTAGTATAGTGTAAGCTTATATTCCATACGACACTTGCTGTTGGTCCCTTGTCTAGGAATAATCCTAAGCATTGCTTATGAAATGTTTTCTCTTTTGCAGTGCTAAAGGTCGCTAGCATAATTTGTCGTCATAACAATATACCAACAAGAATGTATAATTTATAAATTATTCCACTCATGCATGGTAAAATCCATATTAAACTTAAAAAGGATCCTTTTGTTTTTCACAAATTTTCTGCAGTCACTGTACATGTTTTAAAAAGCTACGCCATGCAATGTTTTAGAAAACTTGTACATCGATCAATAGTTTAAAACAAATGTTATAAGTATTTTATCATAACCTCAAACACCACACACTCTTAAGGAATAACTATGTGTTGTACTGTTAGTAATATTTTGTGATAGATTGGTGTCAAATACTAGATAAAATGATACAAAAATATCACTATTTTGTGTTGCTGTTTTCTACAAATACACACTTTAAGTAAAAAATAGCATTCCCTTTTATTATTATTATTATTATTGCAGGATTCGCGTTGGCACTTCCGGGCACTTCGCTTCTGCGGCTCGTAACAGTCTCTTGGACAGGTCTTTCCAATTAGACCTGTCTCTGGCTATTGACCTTAGATGATTTAGGTCAGC
>JAVSBT010105657.1:0-15528 GCA_033118115.1 Pharyngocirrus eroticus
GGAAAGTTGTAATTTTTAGAGAATGCTTGAGCTATTAGAGAAATCTTCCAATTTTGGATCTTTTACCAAATTAACAAGTTCGTTTACAACTACTCAGTGAGCCCAGGTGAATAAGCCACTATATGTGTGTCTGGGGGGTCTGGCCTTAGTCAGGGTGGGGTCTGGCATGTTTAATAAACTTTTTTTCCGCGTTTGGTTGAAAATTAAAGTTTCATTCAATCAAACATATCTTTATGAATTAATATCCTATCAAAAGATTCATGATTCTTTCAAATGTTCATGGAGTGTTTACCAACACAGGTGAGAGAATTGGAAATCATGCACACCTAATTTGTCATTTTTTTTACAATTTTTTTTTAATTTTTGTAATATGTGAGTCTGGAATTCTGAAGAAGGATACAAGTGCAAGATCTATCATTGTTATACGTTTTATTAGCTTAGGCCATTCCAAATTGATTAGTTGGTATATGGATTTTTTGGTACGAGAAATTTGATTGGTGGGTCAATTAAAAAAAAAAATTAATTGCCATATACATTTGACATCATTCAGTCTGATACGTAGAAACAACGGAAAGGGTGGAGGATCTCCATATTTCAAGGAATACGTAATAATGTCATGTATTGTTAAAAATGTATCTTCATAAATCTTTATTTCTAACCGAAAAAGTATATTTACAAACCTACTATGAATTTGGTTGCCTAATTTTGACAAAAAAACAACATTTTGCAAAAAGAATTATCAATTGCAAAGATATGGTCGGTCGTATTCATGGACCAACTAATCAATTTGGAATGGCCTCATCACAATTAATAGTTTATACCATGATATAGTATGTTCACTTCAAGAAACTGTTCTCCCATGGGGCCCTGGGGAAGTTTTTAAAATTCTATTTTCTGTTACTCTATTAGAGATATTGAGGGACAAATTACAATATTGTTTTCAGCCACAGGGACCTCTTGCACGACAAGCAAGTGTGCTATCCATCAGGCCACTAAAGCTCTCAGTAGAAGAAAAAATCTGCTGTCTCGTTTGGACCCATAACATCAGAATTTAGGGGTCCATCTGAATAATCTGGGGGTCCCATACCTGTAAGCATGCCTTTATGTTGACACCTGGGGCCACATTTTAGGTCATTTTTACTGGATAGGAAAACAAACCAGATATTTCTATGTTTATGTAAATAGTAGTTGTTAAATTGATTTATCCCGATACGTTTTCAAATGAAACAACCCTTTTAAAAGAATTAAATCACAAGTTCTACACTTTATTTAAGTGTTAACTATGTAAGCTTAAAATCTTACGTCACAGGACACATTTCATATAAAGAAACAACCTTGAGTGTGCGGTTTAGGTTGCCAGTGCTCATTAATGTAACTCATTCCATTTCAACAAATAGAGTTTAGACCAAGATTTATCTAAGGCAACACTTTTCTGTGGACAACTATTATCCCTGGGAGATTTCAATTCATCAATATAATTATGGAACATAAAGACATTCACAGTTTCTAAAATAAATTCCGATATCTTGCTTTAATTTTTATGCAAAATTAACCTAGATCTTTGCTCTAATAGTTTTTGCTTATTAACACAAAGTAAAGCCATACTCGAGCCATGAAGGCCCATCAGGCCTGTGCTTATCCCCGGTTTCTGTAGCATAAGCGACTGAGAGCTTTCACTCCCCCTGAACAGGACGCTAGTCCATCGCAGGTTACTTTCTGGTACCCATTTATCGTTTCCTGGGTGAAGAAGGGAAATTGGGACTAAGTATCTTTCCCAAGGAGACAGACACGGGGCAAGGCGGGGGATCGAACTCTCAACCTTCTGATCTCTAGTCGCATGCTTTGTCACTGAGCCACCGTGCTCCCATTTATTAACACAAAATCCCCCCAAAAATCTACTCTGCTAACAATGTAACATTACTTACTTTGGTCTTGTTTTGATATGATTTTTAATTATTACAGATTATTCTTAAAAAGTTGTAATTTTTTACATGAAGTAGGCCGCCGCTGCCATAAATGGCAGATGTTTCAATTACAAAAAAATGAAATATGACATCATTTTTTTTGTTATAATACGACTCAAAATAGTGAAAAGAAATATCACCTCTGATCAATATTTCTACCTTAACATAACCCCCCCCCCTTTTCCACCCTGCCTTTTAATCTTCATTCTTGTATTTATTTGGTCAGTGATAGTCTCATTAATAGTTTGCAGGTGCAGTTTAATTCCAACTTCAAACATTTCTAAAATGTGTCCATTGTCATAAAGGTAGATATGTAAACTTGAGAAAAGAATAGAACAAAACTCTCCAGGAGAAAGAAAAGACACACACATGTTGAATGATTATCAGCACTACATCAAATTCTTCAAAAAACTTTGATTTTCTACTCGTATTAAAATTTAAATGCGTGAGGAAGACAATAGGGCGTAAATGACAATCAGCCATCAGCTCAAGTGGAAAACAGCAGAAATTGCAGATGTGAACATTCAGACAAACATTATCACATGGGAATTAAGGAGGGACAGAATAAAAAATCTAAGAATAAAAAATCAACACACTAGATTTGAAAACATGTGCGTACAGCTCACATCCAAATCTTTATGTATACATGTAGATAGAGATAATAAGTTTTAACAATCCTGATGTGTTTGTTCGAATCATGGTTATAGCAAACACAGATGTTTCATAACAGACGTTTATTCAAGAAAGAGCTAAATCAACCAGCTTTTATGGCAAAAGGTGTTAGAACTGCTCAATGGGCAAGCCTATCTGAGACCTTTTTCACCATTGATGCCCTTGCACATGATTTTTCATATCATCTTATGTGCTGTTGATTTGTATCTATTTTGTTGCAATTTTTCACTTGTATTTTTTTTCCATATCTATTTTTTTTTTTAAGAAAATTGGTTGTAAGAATATAATAACTGCCTCTTTTTCTCCTTTACATTTTACAAGAGCCCTCTAGGTTTAGAACCAGTTGATGAAAAACTTGTTTTCAGAAGCCCCCCAAAAAGAGGAAAATGTAATAAGAAAAAACAAATTTTGCTATTTTTTATGTATTTTTTCATTTAAACAAAATGAAATAACACTGGTTTAAATGCTATAGACAAAATTTCATACAGAATTGCTTCTTGAAGACTTGACAGACCTTGAATGCATCATTATAGAAAATTACACCAAAAGTTTCTCTTTGGTATGCAGCCATGATAAATAATCTAATATTTCAAATTCTCCACATGTGGATTCAGGGCTATACTTATGATAACATAGATGTTTTCAATTTTCCTGTCATGTGGGACCAATTATAGCCCGAACCACTGCTCTTAAGTGAAAATCAGCTGAGAGTTTAAGTGGAATCAACAATGAGACAGACTCTTCAACAGCAATTCTATGAGAAAATGAAGGAAGAACTTCTTTGAATAATACAATAGACGTAACGTCATGGGAATTAGCATAGTGCTTCTTGTTGTGTACTATTACTAGTAGTACTATAAGTTGGTTCTGTTTTGAATAAAGCATTTCAGAAGATTGTCCATATACAAGAAATATTGTTCAAGTCTGTTAATATCTAGAATGAAACACTAATTTCACACATTTATCTAAAGATAAAAAAATAAATAAAAATTAATTTGAAAACCAATTATTCCCATTTGTATAATTGAAATCAATGGTCTGTTTTTCATTTTTTGTTCTCATTTGAGAGGCTAAGGGGGTAGGGAGGCTGAGATTCGAGATTGAGCCTTTGACATTTTTTAGATGAAATATAATTTCTTGGGATATAGCTGTTCCTGGAATTGGGATGTGATAACATAGAAATCTGGTATTTGCTATTTTGCGTTTGAATTTCTTGGGATGTGGATTTTGTCCTATTCTGGGACTAGGATTTCAGTATTTTGATTGTTGGGATCAGGGATATAGTATCATTAAAATATTATCATTCAAGTGTAACTGAATTCTTGAGATATGTTCATTCCCCTCACTGGAAATGCGATTTTTTATTTTTTTTTCAAATTGAGGAATTTTGGATTAAAACCCTGCCCCCCCCCCCCTTTCTTCAAATTATTGCTTTCATTCGTCTATAAAATTCACAATTTCTACATGCATTGTACAGAGATCAACAGAAATTGATTCTTCATTAAATTTCTCTTTTTTTTTTTTTTGAAAGTAAACCTTTGATTTTCAAAAAAAATCATCACTTTATTACCTGTGATAATATTATATAATCGTGAGTTTATTTGTATGCTTGAACGGCTTCAGGAAATTATCACACTCAACTGTTCTGTGAAATATTATGTCACGTGACGTGAGGTAGTCTTTGAGTTATCGCTAGCATAACTTCATCGAAGTTTCAGCTATTCAGTTCAGAATAAGTCTGCAAGTGCAACTGTTTGGAATAGTTTCAACTTTATATACTGAAGAAAGCTTGGAGTTTGTTCTCGAGGAAGTTGCTATCTCTTGATGAAAGTGATTTTGACGGCTTGAAGGTTTTAAAGTGTGATAAGACGCTCTCACTTTTAGTAGAATATGCGGAGTACTCTATAACATGGGGGATACCTCATCATAGACGTAAGGTGTTCAACCAGACGCCTTTAGTCAAGGAAAACGTTCATGCTAGACAATAGGGCGCCACACTTATTGTCAAATCTTATAGAGATCTATAAATATACTTTGTAAATATTAAAAGGGAATCCTCATTCCTTATCAAGGCTGAATATGGCACAACTGGATATAGTATTTATTTATGTGATATTTTGCTTAGCAAGCATTTGGACAGATGTGGAATCAAAAGCAAAACCAGATTTATTAAAGGTGAGGAGTTTTTTCCCCTTCTGTTTTACTTCTAAAGTAACCAAACATCCAATTATGATAAGATAACACTAATATCACGTTGCAGGAAATTATAGAAGTCTTGACAGCTTTTCAATCATGATCTTGGACCTGGTAGAATAGCCATGTAAATAACTACAGACTTCAAAATATATTCATGTCGTTTGTTTGTATGATGACCCAACAATTTTTTTACCATTCCAATCAGCCTTTAATGTTTTGCTGATTTATTCACATTCAAAGCGTAATACATGTATATCATCAATAAATCATGCAGCATCTTTAATGCTGCAATCTAACTTTGACGTCAGCCATTTAGGCTTGTAGCAGACGACTTTTGGCTAGGCCTTTATTATTGTTTATTTTTTTATGAACGATTGTTGCTGAAAATAATTTGATTAAAAACTCAACTATGTTATTTCTCCTAATGTATTTAGCACCATTTGTGTGTGAACCCTTGGTAGTAATAACGTTTTCATTCATATATAAATTATTTTTTTGGGTGCAAGGGGTGTACTTTTACACTTTTGGATTAGTGCAATAATCCATTAACTAAAGAAATTCACCATTTATTGGTAAAGGAAATGGAATTGTATCAAAACGTCTGTTTTGTTGACTATGTTATGACTGAACCCTAGCAAATCAGAGGTTTTGAGAGTACAATTCAAACAAAAGCAGAAGATGTCTCATATTGATTTTTGGAAGTTATTTCTTTGGTTGTATATGTGAATACCGTTATTGTAATGATGGAAGTTTTAGATGGGGGAGGGGGGGGGGGGGTGTAAAGATGATGTGGTTTCTTATAAAAACTGTTTCTCCGAAAGTGAAATTTGATATTTTATTTTGTGAATTTTGTGAGATGAGTATGTCACATGAATGATCAATCCCAGTGTTTTCTCTAAGTGTGAGATGACTATTTTTCTGTGTGAATTGTGGTTGATTGTTAAGGATTCCAAAAGCTGTGAGAAATGTCATAACTGTGATTACTGAGATTGGATTTATCAAATTTTTAAACAAATAATTTTGACACCTCACTTCTAATTTTCAAATCACACATTGAGATAACTTGCCTATGTGCTTTACCAACTGACACAATTTTAGAAAATGGATGAAAGGGATAGTGTGACATTCCAGCTCATGGTTGTAACACTCTCTTTCACTGTCATTTTCAATTAGCTCTGTGTTAAACCAGAACTGTTGCTAGGTAAGATGGGTGTTCTACAATTCGTCATAGTAACAGAGATCAAGGAAATTTCAGGCAGCACAACTGACATGAAATATAGAGGAGTTTATTGATCTGACATCTAACTTGAGTAAGGTTAATATTCTGGCATTTCCACTGTGGCTGGAGAACATATAGGGTGGGAGGGGGTCAAGCAGTAGAACAAATAACATTTAGAATTGTTAAGTTTTACCATCAATCATTTCACAGGAACAAGAAATCAGGAGTTTTGAATTTATATAGATTTCAAGCATAAATTATCAATTCTGTCTCCCTGAAAAAATAATGTTTTAGTAAATTGCACATAAAAAGTACATCAGTTTTTGTTGACAACATTTTTAACTTATCTATGTGTTTCTTGATTTTATGCTGAATTTCAGTTGCATTAAAAAAAAAGAGTCCTTGAATCAGTATAGATCTATCTATCTACATGTATTTGGAATTATTAGTGCTTTAACAACTTGAAGAAGTAGTAAGTGAAAAGATACTCACACCTCCTAAATAAAATGAAGATGTTACACCTGCACACTCCATGGACACTTGAAATATTTCAATACTAAAAGTAGCTCACCTTTTTGTACCAAATAGTCAGTTATATCCTTACATCAGGAATTTCTTAATAACACTTTATTTTGACTTGAGTACAGCTGGACAGGCTTGTTTGTGTGTGATCATTAAGAATCATTTGGACAGGTTTTGAAAACATGTTAATTACATTTAGTTGTTTTGTTTTGTGCTCTCTTAAAAAAAGGGAGGAATGGTAGGGATAGGGTAATACACAAATTGTATGGACATATTTTGATTCATGATATTAAGTCTGTTGCCATGGTAATATTGTAATACAGTCTAATAAATTGTACTTTTCTGAAAAAAAAAGAAGTGATTTTTGACACTTAAATGGTGTTTCTTCATTATGTTGCTGATTTCAAGATTTCAAGTATGAAAAAATAATCTCTCAGGAAAACAGGATTAATCCATAGCCTGGCCTTAAGTCTAAGTGCACACTTGGATTAGATCATTGGTTAGCTCACATTTAGAATCTTTTAGTTTGTAAACATCTATTTGGGATCTTGATCCTTCATCATTTTTATCGTAACATCCGTAAAATTTGACAGGGGTCATCCCCTTCCTGGATGTGTATGTTATCAAGGTAACTGATATTGACTTTAAGTATTCATTGAAACTAACATCAGTTGAATTATGGGAAAGAATAAGGCATTTTTACATAATATTATCTTTCGATGATATGCTAGTTTTCTGGACACATACCTAGGATGAATACTTGGTAGCTGGAATAAAACTTTTCGTTTTCATAACACCAAAAAAAAGGACAAGTATTAATAGTTCAGTGTATCAACACACTGACTTTAAAAGAAACGGGCATTAAAGAAAAGTCGTGAATCAGAGGGTGGCTTATTCAAACAAAACACCTTGGTGTGCCCTTGGGAAAGACACTTAACTCTTAATTTCCCCACTTCACTAAGGTATGGAAATGAGTAGAGGTATCTAGGACAAATTAAAGTTTATTTGATAGGAGGGTCAATTGCTGAAATTAACAGTTTGAGTGTCTAAGAGGCTGGCCAGGTGTTTAATAAGGAGCTAATACAATTTTAAAAATGTCTGAAGGACTTGCCAATGCTTTGTAACCTGTCTGGTTCCTTGTGAATGTTAGATCCTCTATAATACAGTTTACATGGGTTTGTTTTACATAGTCTTATAGCTAAATCGTAGCATACCCCCCCCCCTGGGTGCAAAATAATGAGGATCCTCATGGACTAGACAGTTTATCCC
Source organism: Pharyngocirrus eroticus (assembly GCA_033118115.1). Classification (NCBI taxonomy): domain Eukaryota; kingdom Metazoa; phylum Annelida; class Polychaeta; family Saccocirridae; genus Pharyngocirrus; species Pharyngocirrus eroticus. The sequence continues at coordinate 7,843 of JAVSBT010105657.1, forward strand.
CATAATAAAGTAATATTATCGTCTTCAATTTTGTTCTAACTTTTTTTTAATTTTTATTTAACCATGTTATAGAGTCCTTCAGACAAAAAATAAAATCGAATTTACACCTTGTCCCCAATTACTGTTTTTAAAATGTTGATGATTCATACCAAGGGTGCCTATGTACGTAGATAAATAAAGATCTGCCTCAATCTAGTTAGATGATGTCCTTCCAGACTGATTGCATATTTTTACAAGTGATTGTTTCTCCCCAAACCCTGGAGATCATTCACCTGACCAATATGCATCACAAGGCACACCTGTATTTCTGGATTTCATGCCATGCTAACTGCATATTCATGCCATGCTGATGAAAACACCCACAAGCAGAATTCACACATGACTGTAAAGTAAGCTAAGACATATGGACACCTGATAGGAGTAGATCTGTCAATCATAACATGGAATTAGAACACTGCATTCTCATCACATGTAGGACTACTACTACTATGCTGATGGTGTAGGGTTTTAGCAATTTAATTTCGATATCGCAAATTTAAACTTAAAGACATAACTTATTAGTTGTTCAATTGTTATATTTTTATGTGTAAAATATATAGATATGTTAACTGTTTTACCTAGATCTACCTTGAGCATGTTTAATGTTTCAATGTAAAATATTATGCCATTTTTTGAACATACAGGATGTATTGTGAAATTCATATTCTTATTCTTATAATTATAAATATTATGACTATTATTAATTGATTGATCCTAATCAGGTTGGATCTTTTTATTGAGGTGGTCTCAGAGAGAGTGATCGATTTATGCACCAGACTAGCAGACAGGACTGTTTTAGCCCAGTGCTTAAGTATTATCCAGTCCAGTAGAAATTAGTCTTTTTACTACTAATTAAATATGTTATCTAATCTGGTCTGGTAGCCAAAAAAAAACCTGAATTGATCACTGAAAAATTGCTGGAGTCAAAAAGGGTGGGGGATGGAGGTAGGGGCAGATTTGTAATATTTCAAGGGACCTAGCTGTCGTACATTGAAAAGAAAAAAACCCACAATCTGGTAATTTACACCATAGATGAAATATTTCAAGGGGATTGCCTTTTATCAAAGAAACAATCTGTAGTAATTTACACCCAAAATATATCATGTAGTATCTTGATCATGGGGACAGTCTCAGTCATACCAAAGAATTAAGCAGCCAAGATGAATATTTCAAGGGGACTCTCATATGAATGAAACAATCTGTAGTATTTTACAGCCAAGATGAAATATTTCAAGGGGAACCTCATATGAAAGAAACATTCTGTAGTAATTTATAGCCAAGATGAAATATTTCAAGGGGACTTTCATATGAAAGAAACAATCTGTAGTTATTTACGGCCAAGATTGAATACTTTAAATCCAATGGTTCTATTTTGACTCTTTTACAAATATTGGCACAGGTGGGGTATAGAGAACCAAAAAATTAACAATTTGTTGAGATTTTCATATATGGTTACTTTGCAATAACAAGACTTTGAATGGGGGTCTGAAGACATGAATGGAGTATGATACAACTGAAGGTTTTATTGTGAAAACACATTGCTATGTATACAAGCATATGTGTAGTGGATTGTAGTATTTAATGGCATGTTGTAAGCAGAGTTTCAGTGAGTAGTTGGGAGGAATTGATGAAAAGAGGTAGAAGTTTACACTTGTGAAATAGTCAACAAAGTTGTGCTTCAAACTATCATGTTATTTATGATGTCTAATTTCAAAAGTTTTAGCTTAAATCAGAGCAACATTCTTGTTGTTTTTGACCTTTATGTATTAATTAATTCTCTACACTACAGATATTTATTTTATCATAAATAATTGCCCTTGCATTACTGTTTTAATTCCCTGTAAAGTGATTTCGAAAAATGACTGATTCTGTTTTTGTATTTTGTTATTCTGTTGAAATAATGACCTTGAAGAAAGATATCATATCATAATGGTTTAAATAGCAAAGCTGTACTATTCTAATGATGCAGAATTTGGGCTGGAAAGCTGATATCTTATCGTTACAATGCAGAGGTAATTTATTTTCTGTGTAGCTTAAAAAGTTAATTGGTTTTACAAAAGCTTAGATGAAAAAAAAATGAAGGTCAGTAGACCATAGCTATCAAGCTTCTAAGAGGCAGATAAGTCATTAGTTTAAGTTGGATTTTTTTTGTACATTTGGCAGCATTATAGTATAGTTATTCTTAGGGTATTTTTGAGTGAGATGTGTTTTATTTCTATTAATCTCTCTGTTCATTTGTCCTCTTGTTATCATCTCAATTGGGGGGGGTGGGGGGTCAGGGACAAAGTATGCACCTAGAGATTAGAGGGTTGAAGGTTTGATCCCCTTGCCTTACCCCATGCCTGTGTCCTTGGTAAAGAATAAGATACTTTGTCCCAATTTCCCTTCTTCGTCAAGGAAATATTAATTGGGTACCAAGAAAATTCTGGGAAAGTAACCTGTGTTGAATTAGCATCCAGTCCAGGGGGAGTGAAAGCTCTCTGTTGCTAGTGTTACAGAAACTAGGGATAAACACGGATTTGATGGGCCTTATTGGTTTCAGTAGGAATTTCAATGATATTATATTTAAAATGACGTTTCTTTCAGAATCTCATGTAGTTCACTTTCTAGCCATTATTCAGTTACCCATTGTAATCAACTTTTTTCCTATTTTCTCAATAACAGAAACAATTAGGAGCAGACTCAAAAAGAAATGGACATTCATCAACTTGTCGAATAAACTGTACAGGAAGTAAACAAAGGCCTGTCTGTGGCACGGATGGAATTACATACCCGTCTAGGTGTTATATTAAAAAATTACAAAGATGCGCCAAAAAGAAGATAGAAGTAAAAGAATTAGGAAGATGTCCGCGTAAGTATTGGAATGGTTTTAGGTGGTTGTTGCACTGTTAATCTGTTTGTTTTGTGTGTTGTTGTTTTTTGTTAAATCTTGAGATGGTGGTGAAGGGATTTGGGGGTTAGAGGGTTAATGAAAATATATTGTGTGTTAAAATCAAAAGGGATTAAACTATGTTAAAAAAAGACAGTTTACTGTAGATTAATTGAAAAAAAAATTGATGTCTTTCACAGAATTAGGTCATCCACAACAATTGATTTAGACACCGGACTGACAGACCTGTTTTAGCCCAATGTTAGAAATTAGTCATTTTCTTAAAATAAACACGCTATCCAGTCCAGTAGCCAAAAGATTCTAAAACGATTACTGATCCATATTTATGTTAATGAGGTAATATTATTTAGATAATTATTTGTAAGGATTCTGTGGAAAAACAGATTAGACATGAACATATATTAAACAGGCTAGAAATAAAACTGTTGTCTGCTGTAATACTTCGATACTTCACGTCTCTGTAGGCTACAGAAATGCTGGTTTCGGTGATAAGGTGAAGGTCATGTGACGTAGGTTAAGGTCATAACAAAATTGCACTTCATCTATCAGAGGGACATTGTAAAATATTTAACATGTGTTTGTTGTGAAGATTCTAATGTCTCTCCATCGCATCTCTCTGAAAGTTATAAATCTGACAGGGCTCGTACTTGTCAATTTAAAAAACATGGAGAAAAAGATTGGATTTCAGACATAACTTTTGTTCTAAATCATATAGTTGAAGGTTTCTTTTTTTGACAGGTTTTATCATTGAAATAAAAATCTAATCCAGACGGATTGAATTATCCTTAAGAACCAATGAATTATAAACGTCATAGAACAGAGTGAAATTTGATGTTAACAGGATCTGTGAAGTAGTTACAACTACTGGATATCAAAGCTTAAGGAGAACACTCAAACTTTTGTATGGATTTCATTTGAAATCCTAGGAAATACCAAGAAAAAACCTGTTCAGTTGTACCTTGAAATAGAATGAATAGAAGTAGAAATAAGAAGGGCCATGGGGGTAAATATCTATGTTCATGTCATTATTTTCAATTCTGTCCATTCCAATTAGATGTTTGCTGAATTATTTCATCTTCCATTTCCTGGAACAAAATGTATTTTGAAATCCAGCCTTGTCGAATGAAACATTGAATTGAATGTGAAGGATTCATGATATCTTATGAAGAGAAAAAAAGGAGTTTTTATGAAATAATTTCACGTTTCTGACATGGTAAGAATCACAAATCTGGATAAAATGAGGCAAAGAAGGATCATTACTGGGTGCAAATCATAACTTTATGTCAGCATATAGCATGATGTTTATCAAGAAAATGATTAAAATTTTAAAATGTATAGTTACTTTATACTCTAGATTGGGGATAAAACAGGCCGGGTCCTCTGGTCGGCCAGTGATATCCACCCTGATTGAACATTAGGTACAAAACAACATATTACTTGATTTTTAGAAAATCTTTTTTCAAATAAGTACACCATCTCAAGATTTATGAGTTATTTCTTGTTACAGTTTATGTTTTATTTATTTACTTTCATTTTGTTTTAAAATTGAAGAAATTGTTTTTTTTGAGTAGGAGTTAGATTTATAAACAGGATATTTGAGGATATGAGGGTTGTACTATGCATTGATATGCATATGGTTAGCTTTCCTAACTGCTTGTTTATATTTATATAATTTTATTAATATAAATACATAAGGATTTCAGATTCATTCTCCACTGATCAAATGCTTTAATTTCTGATTTTTCATGCAGAAGAATTTATTTTTCCACACAAACACACACATACACACATAACAGAAATAGTAGTCTAGCTCACAATCTGACATAGTCTAACTCAAAATATGAAGGATAGACAGTAGGTTCATGAAAGTTTGGAAAAATAATCAAATTTGTTGGTTGTATTTAAATGATAAAGACTTCCCCCCCCCCATGAAATGCTCATAGACCTAATATTTTCATTTTGGGTTGAAAAATACAGGGGTATCATAAAATGCCTACTTATCTCTCAAAATCTCCAAAGTTTGATTTAAAGTGTGTTTTATTTGACTACTGAATTAGAGGCTAAGTTCTACTTATATTTCAGTAGTTACTTGAAACTGGCCCCTGTTCTTTAGCACAATTATGAATTGCTTTACCAGCTTTCAGTGAGCCTACAGTTCTGAAATCAAATACATCAATAGTCATATGATATGCTATGTCCGAAAACCTTGATAAACCATAATCTCACAACTGGATTCCAAAATAAACAATGAAGGCCCATCACATGACTTCTTCTTGAATCAGCCAAAATGTCACCTGACTTCCAAAACCTTTTCACAGCCATTCCAAATCAGCCAAAATGTCTTGTGGAGAGGCAGCAAATGCTTGACCAGCAAGGCTCAACCAATACTAGAGGCTACATTCCAGAATGCAAGACGGATGGAACCTACTCTGATGTCCAATGTCACACAGCTACAGGTTATTGTTGGTGTTCAACATCAGATGGCAGGCCTATACGTGGTTCCTCTGTTAAGGGCAAAAGGGTCAGCTGTAGAGGTAGGCTTCAGTGTTGTGTGTATGTCATTTATGTCCACTTCCTGGAGTCTTGTTTTAATGGCATTGAATAAGGAAAACCCATTGTCCATTTTAAAAGTGTGTTAAAAAAAAAGACCTAGAAAAACACCAATATAATACATGATATTTGGTAAGTTAATATTGCAGTATGAATTATAAATTATTATTTTGGTGCATTTTTTAAATTTTGCGAAAACTTTTCTTTTTTTATGTACCAAGAATGGGTTTCTAAAACTAAAGATATTATATTGTCAAGGAGACGGAATTAATTTGATATGAATCTAACAAATAAAATAGTTCAAGATTATCCGATGTAAATAAATCTATTTGAAAGCAAATTAATAGAAAATGGTAACAAGACCAAAACGGGGCCATGTGATAATGATGGAACACAGACCAAGACATGAATGATAGAATAGTATGCAGAACTTAAATTAAAGAAATGAAATGAAATGAAATGATAAACCTATTGATATTATATCATAATCAAGTGTCACAAACAATGTTCTTCATAGGTAGAGATAGGAGACGGTCAACTGGTAAAAGAAGAAAATCAAAAAGAGGTATGCGTGGTGACCTGAAGCATCCACATTTTAGATTTTTGTTTCTTTAGCTTGCGATGCATGACTGCATGGATTAGAGAAAGAATTTCCTGGATAGAATGCTTCCAGGAAATGCACTTAGCTATAGATAGATGTGTATCAAAATGAGCTGAATCTTGTCATTGTGATCTTGTGGAAGTATCGTTTGTCTTTGACATCACAGTAGACACATATTGGATTTTACAACTACAACAATTTTTCAGCTAAGAGCAAACAATTAGAAGAAATATGTTTTTGGCTAAAATTGAAAAACAGATTTGTGATAAAACTTGTGGAATTACTTAAAAATGTATAAATATTTCAGGTTTACATCTTTGGGCACAAAGAGAGATGGTAAAATTGTGGCACAGTTATAACATACACAAAGCACCTTAGTTGTAGTTAAGCACACACTTGCACTTAAATCTTAACACAAGAAGTATAATTATTAAATTACTTTTGATGTATACAGTATTTTTATGCACCTTGGCGATGGAATTATATTATTGAAAAATAGTATGAACTTTTAAGATGAACTACTTTTAGATGTCTTTTTGAATTTGCATAGTAGCTGTAAAATAAGAAAACTTTTGATATGAAAATAAACGGTAATTGATATTATGAAGACATTCCCAGCAGATCTAATATAATGCCATCTAGTGAGATAAGATATAATCACACAAGTCAACAAACAATGCTTAGATAGAACCCACCTCAGTACAAATCTTTGAGATGTATACATTTGTTATTTGGTGTAATGCCAAGAAATTCCTAAGACAAGCTAAGCTTAGTATGAATGTTATATTCTGTAAGAGTGCATGTATATTTGTGTTGTTTTTCACCCATGTGTATAAATGTGTTTATTTTTTTCTGACAGCTGGTAATTTTACAGATATTACAGTAAACAGTAACACTGGTTAGTTTTTTAGAAGTTTTTTTTAATAATTATTCCATAGTTTTTTAATCAAATGTAAAAAAAAGTGTCGGATATCTATGTCTACATCCCTGGTCAAACTAGTGACACATAAAAAGAATCCATATTATATAACCCGAATGTGTTTATTGTCTAGTATGGGTTGTATTGTAAGTACCTGATCATTGGTGACAATTTCTAAATATTGTTGTCATAGTAGCATTGTGTATGTTTTTGATGGGTTTAAACAATCATTCTCAAAAAGACTAAATGGATTTTTTTATAAACAGTTCAAATCAAGAATAATTCTTCATTCTTTGACTTGAATCAGGGACAATTTGATATAATATTGATGCATTTTTTTTTAGATTATATGAAAACAAAGGAACAACATGTTGATAAAGAGAATAACTGTTTACCCATATTTTGTCTCAAAGACCGTTGATACCACAGTTGCCTCTCTTAAAACTTTTTGCACAAATTTTCTATCAATATGTAAATTTTGTAAATGACAGTTAAGCTCAAGACACAAATCTCTATATATCTGGTCTAGTCAACAAATTTGTGTGTGAACAGAATAGTTGCAAAACCTGACATAAAAGTCAAAAGAATTATTCAACTTTGGAACATAGTTCTTAGGCCATACCAAATTGATTTGTAGATCGTTGGATCTGAGAATTTTTTTTTACCCTCGGTAGGTCGAATTTCTTT
>JAVSBT010105768.1:0-10197 GCA_033118115.1 Pharyngocirrus eroticus
GCTTGCAAGTTCTTCTTTAAAAATTATCTAAAAAACTACAAGTACATACAAAAATGTATGTAACCAAGTGTTTTTTTCCATTGCAACATTTAAATAGTTTTGTAATAGGAACTAAACAAGTGTTTTAACACTACTGTTTCTTATTTCATTAACAATAGTGTATTATGTTATTAGCTAATAAAATGATCTAATCTTATCTTATCTGATATCAAACTTTAACTCCTTGGCTACCATAAATGTAAATCAATCAAAAAAACTCATTGCATTTCATTTACAAAAATATTTTTATTCCTCTTCTCTTACAGTATATTTCTATTTTATGAGCCATCACATACTTATTCTAAACAAACAAAAAAGTTAGTACAAGTTAATAATATACAAAATAAATAATTCTTCTATATTTTTACAATCAAAACAAAATTCTCTATAATCAGCTTCACTCTAACAAACATTAATTTACATAATTATATGATATTCGTAAAAAACATAGAATTTAATTCACATCTTTGTGTTGAGATCATTTGAAAAGATACCATGATATTGATAATTCCCAACAGCAAGTATTACAATATATTTAACTAACTGTACAATCCATATAACAATCACCTTATAGGTAAAAAAGTTTCTTTTTTTGTTTGCTGGTTGGTTGTTATGTGGAAAATTCCATTGACAAAAGAATTGTGTCATCAAATTGACCAATATTAGCCAATCCTAAGGTTAAAACTGAAATGAGTCTATGACTCAAAGTTAACCTAAAGGATTGTATAAATGATATACTTCCTGATTTTACAGCTGTACCATCAAAATTCCTATATGGTTTAAAAACTTTAAAGGATACTTTTCTCAAGGTTTAATGCTTATATGTTTGTGTACATCATGAATAGAATTGTATATACCAAACAATGCTACAATAAAACAACATGGATAACATTGGATAAGCTGAATACCAATCAATGTATGTATCAAAACTTGCAGTTTTTGAAACTTGATATCACAGAAGGAAATGAACTACAAAGTACTTACGAATCTATCACCTTAGCACCACATTTTTTCCTGAGTTAACTTTGTAAATAAAATAACAACTAAACGATATGAGACACTTGTTATGAGAAATATTCTGCCTTCAACTGAGATATTCTAATATGTGATTTAAATACAGCGTGAAAGGATGAAACTTGTAGATATTCTACACTATTCACAAACACCCTTCAGTCAGTCAATAGATAAATAAATATATTTTAAATAAATAGATAAGTTAGTAAATTAATAATTCTATACTTTATATAATATAAAAGCAGCTACATACATTTTATCAGTGTGTCAAACACTTATTCCTTTTTTTCATACAAATTTAATAAATAACTTATTCTCTTACATACATTAGCTACTAAGTAGACATTGGCTTTTATACAAAATGTTTTTGTTTTTTTGTAAGTTTAAGCATGAAAATATGAAATTTAAAACAAATATTTCTAAATCTTGCACACCCTTATCAAATACGGCAGTGCTAATAATCTTAAGTACATGAAGAACACATAACAGTCAATTGAGCAAAAATCAGAACAGCCATAATACAAAAAAAATGATATCACTTCAAATAGTTCGAAAAAATAAATAATTGATATTTATATAAAATGAGCATATCAATATTGTTGAGATTTCTCAGTTTCTTACTGGGATCGTGTTTATTATGAAACTCTTGGCTCTGCACATCCACATCCTACAGTGATTTCTTGCCATTTTCTTTGATATTTGTAGTCCCCATTTTCATCGCATTCACCAGTTTGTCTCTCCAAAACCATTACATTGTATCTGAACTTTTCACAGACTTTGTCTGGCTCTCCTGAACAGTGACTTTTGCAAGCACACTCTTTCTCAATCAAGGTCTAAAAAGGCAATTTATAAAAAATGTTAATCACAGTCTCATTGTACTTCATGTAAATTGTTTTCCTAGTAATTAAGTTACTGGAAAAAATGTTGAATATATGATCAACTCCTAGCAAGTAACATAGTATTAATAGCAAATATTGATTGTTGGTTTTACTTATCATGATGATATTCTTTCAAGACTTGAAAGTATAAAATAGGCATTAATGACAACTTGACAAACTATATCAAGATTTTCAAAGAGGTTTCTGGTTCCAAGATCTATATTTTATAGAAAGTGTTCAACTAAAATCATAGGTTCCAATGCTGAACAATTTCTATAAAACATTTTGATATAGTTCAACTACTATCCAAAAATAATATTACAATCAAAAAATAAACTTACTGTTGGGTATCTGTTAGCATTGTAGTTCATGACAGTGAAAGTTGGGCAGAGGCTTCTTTGGTTGACAGAATCATTAGGATCTGTGCTTGGCTTATCTGGACAAGTATTTACTTCATCGCCCATTGGAAAAGACCAGTTATCAACATTGTCTGTCATGTTTTGCTTCAACATTTCTTCAAAGTAAGGCAACAAGGTGAAGGATTCATGAATGATGTCTTGTGTATTTGCCATTAACTGCTTTTGCAACTTTGCAGTTGTAGGAACATTGCATGCAACTGGTGTACCGGTAGGGGCAGAATATGCAGTGGCGATAACACACACCATCACAAAAGTAATTCCTTGTAATTCCTTAAAAAGATAAAAAATTATGATATGTTAGATGCAGTGAAATAAAATTATAACATCGCAAAGCTTGAGAAATCAGTATTCAAAAATTGAAATTGATTAAGCAAATTTCTTTTCATTCAAAGATAAAATTTATGTTAACTTTTTCAATAATAGTTGTTAACTTTAAAAACTTAAACTCTCTAATCTATTTCATTTGCAAATAGTACCTTTTAAATGTGCACTTACCATTTTTTTGCAGAGTTGTAGTAATTGACAAATTGCCGTAAGAACTGTTTAAGGTAAAATCACAACTTGTATAATTATATTGGATAATTATGTGAATCTTCTTAAGAGTTATAAGACTTAATGAAGTTAAACAGATATTATCCATCTTTATATACGTTTTACTTTGGGAAATTTGAAATTTATTAGGATGGAAGTTCCACCTAACTTTCATCCAGCCATTAAAAGTTTCTTGGTTGGAATCCCCAAGCTTTTGAGCTCAAAGCTAGGTTACTACTCCCTACTGCCTATTCTGGGGTCTTTCTCTAACTTAGTCACGAATTGAAGGCTTCCCTGTTACTAATGACGTCACGGATACATGGGGAATACCTCAACCTGTCAACCTGGAAGCTATTGATTGGCTCTGAGCGCCAAGTTATTCAATAATTCAGTTTAAAATGGGGAATTGAAGCTCTCTGCATAATATTTCATAATTGTGCAACATTATGCATGGTACATTGTGCAATATTAAAAAAAATGGAGCACAACATCTTACTATTCTATTATTTCTTGGGTCTCTAAATGGCTATCAAAGCGAAATAAACTTGGTATGGATCCACTTTATGTATAATAGTCAAGAAAATTAATGTTACCTTTAGACTTGGTAACCTTTAGTTTTTCTTAACCACTCCCCTTCAACAAACCCATCCCATAAGAATAGTTGCATTTATAAGGTTTTACCGATATAATTTAAAATTAACTAGACAGTACTGAATCTTTGTTTTCTAGTGCAATGCAAAGATTGTCCCAACATTTTCCCCTTCATTGTGTCAATTCTTTTTTCTCAAAGTTATATAGCATTAGGTAAGCAGAATGTTATGTATATTTTCCAATTTTTTAAAATTGTCCGAAAACAAACCATGGGTTTCTACCTTCTTTCATCTTTGAGAATATGTAAATGAAATATTACTATCTTAAATGTAATTGAAAAATCGTCAAGATGATTTTTAATCAAGGTTTGAATAATATAGCAGTATTCTAATTCATAGGCGGAACCAGAGTAATGTCAAGTTAATATGTAGAATAACGTTATAAACATGGTCAACCGTGTTATTTTAAATATTTTTTTACCCAAATTAGTATTGTGCCCCCTCTTCAACATCACAATGCCCCTTATCAAAAATTACGGGACATCCACATAAATCAAGGTGACTTTATGTAATATTCCCTTTTCCTTCACTGTCAATGCTCCTTATGGAAGTGGAACAATACATGCAGAGCAAATATTATAGTTTTCACAACTATTGACTAAAATTAGCATACTGTATTTATCATAGAACTTTAAATAAACTTCTTTGGGGCTGAAAAAATTATGTATTTCAACAACAACTATTTCTCCAAAGAGGCCTAAGTTTTCCCATAAAGTTCTTATAAAATATAGCGGTCTTATACTTCAAGATATTCTCAAATTGTCAGAAAAATAATAAAATTAATTAATTTACTATAAAGTATTTTTAATTGCCTATTAGGCACCAAATACCCACCATGTATTATGCTGTGAATGTTAGAATGATAATTGATATCAAGGTTAATTTTAAGGCAATCTCTCCCGCCCCTACAAAAGAAAATGAGTATCTGTGAAGTTTATTGCAGTTTACTTATGACACACGATGTCACTAGCATCCAATACATAAAAAAGTTAGTAATGTCAGGACATATCGGTTAATTCATATCTAGATTTTAAAAAAAAAAGCAACTATTAGCTATTATCAAATATCGATATGATTATACAGCAAAACTTGTAAATTGTAATGGCAAAAAGACTATAATTATGTATGGCGGTCTTATTATGTAAATCCTGCTTTACTCCTAAACATAAGATAAAGATGTTAGGTAATGCTATTGGTTAGAGCTGTAGTCTGTAAAGCTATATATCTTGGCAAGGTAATTTTGAAATTGATTTATCTGAAGAAAAAGGAATTGATCTTACAATAGCAGAATTCTAAATTATATGCCTCCGTTAACTCGTTATTTGCCATTGTTGGATATTTACAACCTTCTATTTTATATTGCCTATTTTGTGTTACTGTTGTCATTTTTAAAAATAATAATATTTTAAAATAGTTAACAATCTTGAAACTTGTCATCTAAAATATACTGATATTTTAATATCTTAGCTTAATACCCTGATGATGAATATGTAATAAATATACTTTTGATCTTAATTTTGACATAAACCTTGAAGGGAGTCCTTGATGATATAAATATTTAGGTTTCAAACCGCATATCTTTTCTTGTTGGACTTCTTTATTATTTAGTAGTGTTATTACTGTGCATAAACGTTAAATTCATTTGCCATGACAATATGCTGGATTTTAAAACCTTTAGTGAAGGCAGAAACGTTGTGAGGTGAGAAATTATCTTTAAATACTTTATTCCAAAGCTGATTTATTTATCGACATAAGGTTATGGATCTTGGAACCAATAATCTTTTTGCTAACAGAGAAAAGGTGCATATTTTTTAATCATTAGGATATCTGTGATAATACCTTAAATATTGCCACCACGATAAGAGTATTTAAGGAATATTCAATTTGCATGTATGTTCCTGGCTTTAATAGCCAGGAAATTCAAGACATTCTGGATGTAATGGCAGTTACATAACTGCTTTTTATTGTATCATTATCTGTCTTTCTTTTTCTATCAAATTGTAAAAAATTTCCTTTTTATGAATAAATTACACATTCATTATGTCATTGAAAGACAGTCATTCAAATGAAACAAAAAACTGAGGCTCCATGTCAAAGAAAAATAACAACTGGCATGTAAAAGACCAAGTAGGATGGTGAAAACAATACATCCTTACTGAAATCACTCCACCCAGGTGTAGAAATGGGTACTGGTATTAGGGAAGTAAAACTAAAAGCAAGTATATAGATTGGGTTTAACTGCAATATAAAATTTGCGTTGTATACTCCCCAGGGAGGATGGGAAAGAAACAAGTTTGAGTCCTGCCAGGCAAAAATCCCTGAAAAAGGAGATAGGTTCCACCAAGGATTTTTGCCAACAAAAACACAACATTAATGTACAATGTACAGGATGTGTTGATGAACCTACAGCCTAAAATGGCTATTGTATATGAATGAATGAATGAATGAATGAATGAATGAAATTATGAATGAATAAATACATACATACATAATAAAATTAGATAACTTTTGACAAATTAAAGTGTCCATTTTCAATCCTAGGCATGGGCCACAATTAATATACAGTGTATTTCATATCAAGTTGTGAATTTTCACTAGTGCAACAACTTCAAGTCCAAGTGAAGCCCAAGGTTAAATGTAGAGGGCGCCATCTCCTGTCATCTAGCACTTTGTTCCAGTTGATAAAGATTCCCACTCTGACAGAATCTTTTTTCATAATCATAGGATATTTTACAAATAGGTCATCAAAGATTCAAAATGTACAAAATAATGTTAGTTGTAATGCAACATTTATTTTCTAATATTTACACATTTTATAGGATAAAAGATTAAAATTCAACTGTAAAAATATCTCACATTAAAACTTTTATTAAGGGAGTCTTTTTTTAACATCAAAATTCCTCGCTATATATTAATAATATAAACTTGTTGGATATCAAAAATATTCTTAAAAAATTCCCTATCTATCAGTCCTTATAATTATATATATGTGTATAAAATCTTCCAATATTCAAAACTGGGAATAGAAGCCATATTTATAGAATAGAGCTTATCTATTTTGAAACCTCGTGAAACATTTCTAATTTCTATCCAATGTTGTTTCTGGACCATGAATTAGAAAAGGAGTTATACAGAACTGAGCAGATTATAGATGGAGTTTATAAATCTTGCATAAGGAAATTGGAGGGAGGGGTAAAAATATCATGGATATTTTATTTCTTAAACAGTCTCTTAAAAAATATGAAAATATGAATATATAATGTTATGTTCCCCTTCAAGCTAAAAAGGGATATATTCCCTCACATCGACATTTTCTTTTTACATTTATTGATTCTTAAAAATAGCAGATTCGATCCAATCCATAAAATCTGTTGTTCTTGTATAAAGTCCTGGTTTAAATGCTTTTGCACAACCGTCCCCTGCTGATACAATGCCTGCCAAAACAAAAACACCGTCTCTTTTACACACCATAGGGCCACCAGAATCTCCCTGGTAAGATAGAAAAGAAAGGAAAATGGAAATTCATTATGGAGTACAATAAACAATGATCAACATTCTAGATATTAACTAATTTTCTCCTCCTGCAACTACTAACACTGGTACTGCAACTACTGTGACTCCTATTTGTAGATTTTGATTTCGTGGAAACATTTCTAAAGCAGCACATGCAGATCAGATCACTTTACACCATAATCAACATTTCAGCACTCTAATTATCTTTAATTCAAAGATTATAGAGTACATGTATGTAAATTTAATATCTTAGCTTAAGTTATGAGCCTACACTTGTATGATTAATTGGTTATTCATCATATTTAGTTTAATTTGGCAAATAAATATTAATGATGTACACGTACATACATGTATATGCAGTAACTTTTACAGAACAGAATAAAATGAGATGAAAAGAAACGAAACTACAATACAACTGTAGGGTACCTTGCATGCATCTTTTCCACCATATATATGTCCAGCACATGTCATTCCTTCGCTAAATTGAATTGGATACAATTTCTTACAGACTCTGTCAGACATCACAGAGACGCTCACATGGCGGATGTGCATTGGAAGGGTCCAGTCATCTAAATAACAAAGATTTCACAGTGGAAATTGCTATACTTCTAAATGCTGTGTTTGTAGGCATGACATTTCTGTATATCATTACAGACTCTGACTAATCTATGCAGGTTTCATGCAAAATTTTTATATTGAAGAATTTAGAACCAAAAGAAATCTAGTTTACTCTATCTTTTTGTTTATTCATTCTTTTTTTTTAACTTTTTTCTATACAGTACTAACCTTGAAATCCCCACCCAGCCACTGTGCATTTATCAGTCATACCAAATTTATCATACAGTGAGGGCAGACAGAGTGAATTAATGTTGGCTTTCAAAGACACAGGTTGTCTGAGCTTTATCAAGGCAATGTCATTGTTGGAGACTTGAAGTCCTGTAAATGTAGAATGGTGATGGCAATAAAATCATGTGACCTTAACCTTTTTCAAAATTTGAATCTCATTAAATATATATTCAAAGTCTCTTCTTCATCTCTTGCATCTGCATATAAATGCAATTGCTAATTGTAAGATAATTTAAGACTTTCTTATACAACTGAATGCTATTTACAGAGAAGCTTTGGCCTCCTCTCTAATTGTATCGAGAAAAATAATTGATTAGATGTCTCCTAAGTCTTCTTCTTTGGATAGTTTACCCCAAAAAAAGAATTTATTGTTAGGGATTACACATATAATGATCTGTTGATGAAGCTAATAGAATGTATAAACAATTCCTAGGAATTTATGCCTATTTCATCATGGTATGGAACTGACTAGTCTTATTTACCATCAAAATATGGATGCGAAATTATTTTCAGTGGTGTCACCTCCAGGTGTTTTTCTTTATCACTATTCAAATCATGCTCCCCTAGACGAATTCGATAGTCGCAAGGATTGACCCTACAAAAAAATATATTTTATTTATTTCAACCTTGGTCTGAACATGAATGTAGATTTTACTGAGAGTTATCCCCTTTAAGCTTTACTACAAAGAAAATAATTAATCATAATTATCATAATATGTGATAACTTGACCTTTGTGAGAATCAAAAAAGTATAAGAATGGAAAATTAAAAGCTAAGTTGCACATCAAATCATGTAAATGTATGTACAATAGCATCAAAATTTGGTTCACAGGCAATAGAAACTTTTTCAGGAATATCAAGAAAAGCGCTATCAAAAGGGTCCCACTTACATTTCTGGAAAACAATGGGCTGCAGTGAGGATCCATTCACTGGAGATTAAAGATCCACCACAAAAGTGATGGCCATCTTTGGAGATGGATACCAGCCAAGGCCATTCACCAACTTGTGACTCTTCTCCACCTACCACAGCACAATTTAAAAGATATATTCATGCATTCAAAATTTAAGACAAAGAATAAATAAAGCTGAATTTGCAGAATATCATTATTAAAGAGGAAAAGTGTGAGACAAAACTACAGTTTGCAAATATATGTATAACAATTAGTTGAGAAGTAAGTCTTATATTATGAAGTTTATTTGCTATAAGATGGAACAGACTTTGTCTAATTTTGATTATGCTAAATTTATGATGCAATATTTATTAATGAACCACAGTTATTCTAGTACAAATTTGCAAAGCTTTATTACTAATCCTCATGACATATAACTAGGGGAATTTTTGAATAACATCTTTCCAGAGATGCAAATTAGACCGTCATATTTGTCATTAAGACCACACAGCATGATTATTAAATTTGAGAAAAAAATCAAGGGGGGCTACGTGTATACAATACTTTATAATTGGGATACAACTGACAGGTCCCCTACACACTTAGTAATTCATAGAGTCTGGTTCCCATAATTTACATATGGACCACAAAGAACTCTATTGGTTCATTTCTTCAATCTCACAAACTACAGTACATTAATAAAAAAAAAATTGTTATGGAATATAATTTTTGCTCTACTTACCCATGATTCTCTTTTCCAAATCTGCATTTCTTTTTCCATATGAAAACTGTTTTCCTTTCCTGATTCCACATTTGGGTGGGATTGTAAAGTCATCTTCTTTACCCAGGGCTAGAAAAAGAAGCAATGACGTTTGGCTATAAGATTCAATTTAAATATCTATTCAATCATTTAAAAATACAGTTTTACACCATGCAATGGGACCCCATTGGTAATAAGTGTACTATCTCAGGCAAATGATACTTTTAATCTTCTTTCTTGTAGACCATTTTTTAATTCAACTCTGTATCATTTTTCACCTGGTACTACAATAATTATATTCTTTTTTGAATCCTCTTGACATTTGCTGAATAAAATCAAACCAAATCAGATAAATAACAAATCAGGCGACTTCAATTATTCAATGGTTATGGATATCTTTATACAACAGATTTAGATAGAACATGATACAATATGTCATGATATGATTTGACATGATAAGATAAAATACGAAGACTGGTAATATAAATTTGATCTAGATAATTTGATGACGGCACCATCATTATTTAGAAGTATTCTTTTTTAAATCTCATACCTCCTCTGTATTCACCATCTCTTGTTTTTTGCAGGCTGCAATCATCTGTGATGAGAATTTTAAAAAAATCAAAGAGCTACAGTAGTTTCAAAAAAATGAGGAGT
>JAVSBT010105879.1:0-12195 GCA_033118115.1 Pharyngocirrus eroticus
CATAGGCTACAAGGAACCAACCTATATATCAACAACAACTTCAGTAAAAAAGTAAACAATGCCAGATATCACCTTCGACAAAAATAAAAAACAGAAAAGATAAATGGGCACACAACAAAACTTGTATTTTTAGCAAATTATATATTGATGAGATGCAATACATGTATGATAGAGAACATAAGGAAATTATGGCAACCTGTGTTAATACAAACAAAACTACACCAGCATAAACTTTTTAGCTTGGAATGCTTAGAGTTTTAAATAGTTAGGACTTTTAAAGATGTTCTAGATCCAGAAAGATATTTATATTGTGTAAAATCTTTTAAATTTAGAAAACGTTAACAAAATTAAGATGCTCAAAGCATAAATTAGAAATAGAGCAAGGCAGGCATAAAGACATGCCAAGAGAAGTAAGGTTGTACAAAAAAGGCATCAATGAAATAGAAAATGAATATCATTTTATCATGTTTTGACCAACATTCTGATAAAGTTAGAAAAAAAACCCATTAAAGTTACTTGAATGTATTTTTTTCTAACTTTATTAAGAATAATTAAACTGATACCTATGAAATAGTACAAACTCTGAATTAATTTTGATGCAAACGGGATATCATCACAATGACGTTGCGCCTCTGCTGAATATTCACCAATCATGTGCACTCGAGATTATGAATAGCCCTTTTCATAATTTCAATAGCCAAAAAACGGTGAATACTTAACAGAGGCTCCACCTCGTTGTGCCGGTATCCCATTATTGAAAGAAGAATTGAGACATACCATAGCAAGTTTTCAGTTTGTTGTCCCATGCTCCAAGTTGTCCACAATTCAAGACTTGTTCAGTTTCACCATCAGAAGTTCTGTAGCCTGAGTTGCATCTGATTGTAATTTGATCACCCACCTGTGTGGACCCTTGTACACGACCCTCAACAAAGGCTCCCTCTGGGAAGTAAAGATCTGGACATGTGTTAACTTTAGGTGTAGTTTCTCCATGCTGTACTAAAAAATGATACAAAAAAGAAAGAGAATAATGTAGGTGACAGGGTTTGAAATATAAAAATTCACCTTATTTGCTTGTCAAAGAGTTAATACTTTAGGAAATGAGAAAACTTATACTACAGCATGAGAAATTAGGCGTGTGAATAAAACACATGCATGCTCTTTTACTTTGGAAAATAAGCCCTTTTCATAATTTCAATTGCCAAAAAACGGTGAATACTCAACAGAGGCTACACCTCATTGTGCCGGTATCCCATTATTGAAAGAAGAATTGAGACATACCATAGCAAGTTTTCAGTTTGTTGTCCCATGCTCCAAGTTGTCCACAATTCAAGACTTGTTCAGTTTCACCATCAGAAGTTCTGTAGCCTGAGTTGCATCTGATTGTAATTTGATCACCCACCTGTGTGGACCCTTGTACACGACCCTCAACAAAGGCTCCCTCTGGGAAGTAAAGATCTGGACATGTGTTAACTTTAGGTGTAGTTTCTCCATGCTGTACTAAAAAATGATACAAAAAAGAAAGAGAATAATGTAGGTGACAGGGTTTGAAATATAAAAATTCACCTTATTTGCTTAGCAAAGAATTAATACTTTAGGAAATGAGAACAAATTAATTTACCTTCTTCAATTAAATCCTCTGTTGTAAGGCTCACATTAAGACCACCCACTGGATGCTTGAAGATATTGTCTTCATCTACCCCTAAACAAAAACAAAATATCTTGTAGACAGGTTTCTTTTCACATTATGTTATATAGGTATATATTTATACCAATATTTTGTATCTGCCATCTTACTTTTGAAATACAGCTTGAAGAGAGTTCTTGATGACTAGAAACAGACCTTCAGGGTTTGTTTTATAAAATAACAACAATAGAATTTTAAAATATCCTCCCAGGGCTCTGTGGGAGAACAGTTCACGTACTGAACAGAATACCTTAGTAAGCTAAGCTAATGATTATAATACATTCAATATTATGTTACCTGTGCTTCCTGCATAAATGGATTTTTGGACTTTTTCTTGGATGGAGGTTACGAATGCATCCTTATTTTTTTCAACTTCTTCTTTAGTCTTTGCAATGTAGGCTCTGACATAAAAGTCTACCAATATACTGCCACTCCTATCAAATGTAAAAAGAGAGCAACAAATATTTTGCAATAAGTTGTATGATTGTAACATATACATGACTGCAAATCTAGTGATCTGAAAATAGCAATGATCTATGGGTCAAATCACGTCAAGTCTTCTGATTTTAAAATATTTTCCCAGTTGACGAAATTGATTTTGATAAAATTTACAACCATATCAACTTCCACTCAAGTTAGGAAGCCTTGCAAAATATGAGTTGCCAACTATAAATACTTTTTGAGATATGAAGTTTTGAAATATAGGTGTTTGCGAGTCAGGAAAAACATGAATTCTGGCTCTTTTTGGCCTAATTGTAAAGATCCCTTCATTCACAGTAGATCACAAATATAAATTTTAGATTGCTTTTTCTTATCAATCAGAGGTGAAATATGTAATGATATTGACTTTGAAAGCAAAAGTAAATGTTTGCTCATGCTTTAAAAAATGATAATTTTGTCTATTTTCACCAAAACTGTGTTACTTGTACCCTAATTTCCTCACACATGTCCTCATCAAACATTCAAATTAGAATAGATTCTATATTCATGCTTAACATCGAAATATTATGTTTCCATGTTACACATAGTGTTTTACATTATATTGAAAATAAAGCATTGTGCTTACCTCAAGTTAGAAACTTCACATACATCAGTAGATGGTCCACATTCATTGATGACGGAATCCTTAAGAAGTCCAGATGACAACTATAAAAAATGATAAAAATTTAATTCAAAAAATGTAATCATTATTTTTGAGAAAATCAAAATTATGCAATAAATACACCCTTTTATTCCTAAATGACTTACATCCTTGCAGAACTTTTTAGAAAATTCTGCATATTCATGGCTTGATTTATCTTTCAAAGCATCTGTGTATTCTAATGTCTCAAATCTCATTTTTGTTTCAGCAGTGACTGCAACAGAAGCAAACACAAAGGATAAAGTTAAAAATGTTAAAAAATGTACTTAACAAGCATTGAAAATAATCAGGCAATGCTAAAGTATGTTTATAATTATTTCAAAATTCTGAATTTTGAATCCTACAGAAGACGTTACCTTTTGTACAAGGTGGGCCCTCCTCCTTTTTATTACTGTCACTGTCATCCCCTGTAAAATAAAAAGTCAGGTAACAATGTAAGAATATACATTACCTTTTGATGTAAGCTAATAAAATAAAATGCAACTATTCAAATTAGGACTAATTTTTATTTTAAATGTATTAAGCAAAAGATGGGTGTAAAATGCATAGACACAAAACAGTTCCATACCCTTTTTTTCCTGGAGACCATATGCTACAGCCAGACCAACAATAACCATCAAAAGAATGAAAACAATGCCAATTGTCTTCCATGGCAAGGATTTTTCTTGATGTTGATGTTGTTGATTAATCCTTAAATTGAGAATAAAATCATTAAACAACTGCAGTGTGTGGCCACTTCACACAAAGTCAACTTTGCAGTACATAACTAGAAGTTTGTGAGTACTTTCACTACTTTAGTCTTTTCTGTGATTTTATAGCGAATGTCTATGTAAAGTCATAGGTCATACTTGTATATAACTGTAATATAGTGTATGATTTGTAAGTAGCATTTTATTTCATTGTGTTAGAATTTAATAATTATGGTCTTCGATCATGCTCAAAATGTCAATAAACTTTAATTCTATTAATTTGATAATATATAAGGAACTTGTAAGACAAAATACCTAGGTGTGGGAGTATTTCTTCTCCTCTGCTGATATGGGTCATTGTGTGTATGGCGTCCAGTATACATTTTCTGCAATATAAATTAATCTCAAATCAAAACCTTGTGAGTTGATCTGTGAGCTTTAGTTCCAGTCAGGTCAAATCAGATTATTTGGTTTTGGATTTAAAAGGGGGGGGGGGGGGGAAGAACCTTTATTTTTCCCCTAATGTCTGATATACTCACAGCTAGAGGGTAGTCCATTCTGCCCCCAACCAAATAAGCAAACACTTATTTCTGCAAAGAGAGAGAGACACCATTGAAAACTCTAATTGCCTGATCTCGGGATAATTCAACCTTTGATAATATGAATGAAATCATTCCTACAACCCCATCTGAAATCATACCCCCCCCCCCCCCCCCAATAGTGGGGAAAAATGGCTTATCATAAATTTGCACTGTTTTATGGGTGTATTCTAAAAAAATTCTGGTACTGTATTTCCAAAGAAAAAGGTCTATGAGCCCCCAGTCTCAGTATAGTCTAGAGGTTGAAACCTAAAAGTTTAGTAAAACACAGGATTTCGTTTTAGCAAGTTATACTTTGTTATAAACAATCAACTGGGAATTTACCTCTTATTTATGATTATTATTTTACTTTAAATAGTACAGTTCACAATTATAATCTAAGAAATAAAAGCAACCTACACCTACCTAAAATTAATACTAAACATGGGAAATGCACAGTTAAATACATGGGAGCCAAACTTCCCAACACTTTGCCTGTTCAGTTAAGAAAGACTAACAATCATCCTGTTTTTAAAAGACTCCTTAAAGACTATTATATTGCTCACTATATTTGGGAGGGGGGGGGGGGGGGCTGACTAAAATTGCCAGCCTCATAAGTTCTTCCATTGCTAACATTCATTTGGGGGGCACTCAGCTAGATAAGTTGCACTTTTCTGAGAGCCTTCCGTTATTTTATATTTGTATATGTTCTTTTTGTAAACATTTACGGAAAATGAAATATTATTATTATTATAATTGAGGACAAGCAACAGCCAATGCATGGAAGAGCAATAGAGCATGGGAAAGCCTATTGGAGACCAAAACATATTTTGTGTGGTTAAATAGTATTGGCTCTATCTGAATGAACTTCTATATAGTAAGAAAGAATTGCTGAATGGGCCCCTGGATAATATTTTTTTCAAGTTTTCGAAAACAATGTTGTTATCTGTCTCTCATCCTCCAGTGAGCACACCGTGATAGAAAAACCTGTTCAAAAAACAAAAAAAATACCCGCAAGGGTGTGACATGTTAACTAAGTTGAAGCGCCTTAAGTGGCAGCTTCTCTCAGTGCGAGCGCCTCTGAGTAGTCGTTAAAAGTAGCTAGATAGAGGGGCTATATAAATGTTGTACTCATTATCATTATCATTAATAGGTTGGCGTTAGAATGTTTAATTTGATAAATTTGGTCAGTCGTATATATGATTATACTTTTATTTTTTCCCTCATTCACATCTAAATGACATCAACATTATCATCATCATCATCATTGGTGTTGTTGTTATTATCATACACAGGTCTTAACGAGACATAGAGGAATTTAAAAAAATGGGCCCCTGGATATATGTTTATATGGAATTTTGAAATAGACAAAGGTAAAAGAAAGGTAATTGTACAGAACTATAGACATGGAGGTTTGAAAATATTTAACCTAGAAACATTTATAAAAGGTTTAAAGTCTACCTGGATAAGGAGACTTATGAAAGGTTGCCAACTATGGCAAGATATTTTTATTACAATGTATGGTCACAATACTATTAAAAAATTGATGGACTTTGTCCCAGATTATCTACATATTATAAAGGGTAAACATAGTAATCCTTTCAGGCAAGATGTTTCTCTGCCTGGTGTGACATTTGCATCCAAGAACTAAAACATTTTGGCTCCTCTGATAAACACTTTTTTATACACTGCCTATAGAGAATTGCCCTATGTTTGGTAAGAATGAAGAGGATTAAGTAAGCCAATAAGTAATAGGGAATTTTGTTGAATCTGCTTGAAATTACATTCAATGTTTTCTTTTTAACTCAACTGTGACTTACTTAAAAATCAACGATAATCAATTAATGATGATTCCCAATAAGATATGATGGGAATTTATGATAACAAATCATAAATCATAGAAATAAGAAATGACTAAAACCCTAGTTACTACTCATTTAGAATATGTACAGACATACTTTGGTAAACCTGAACTTGGTTAGGGTGGTTCTGCAATCACAAAGACTGATATAGAGGGAATTTGGTTATTGGGGGGGGGGGGGGATAAATGAAGTGACAATTTCATACTTAATAATAATCACATCCACTTTTTTGTATTTGGGGAATATCTAAAATAACTAAGGATGTTTTTGATTTAAAGAAATCACTATCAGTCTGTATTTTTTGTGATTTTTTTACGATTTTTTTAAGGTGTGTCATTAAAAATGGTTGCAATTTTTCACAATAAAAGGTGTGCTGAGAACTGCTTATCTTATTTGATCTATGCACTATTTTTTACTTCTAAATAAACAGTAACTCTATCAAGTATCAGCTGGAATACTATAATGTTTAATCTGCAATTTTTTTTGACTCAGTGAGCACTTAGATTTTCATTATTTTATATCAGGGTCTTTTGCAATTTTCCGAAACTGGCCGCTAGCCTCAGAGTGGAAACTCGCATTTTCTCATCCCTAGTGCTCAAACTCAATAAATAAATATGGTCTCTTGCTTTTCCACAAAAATCTAAAAAAAAACACCTTAACTAGAGCCTTTATATGAAAACCAGTCTACTCTAAGTTAGGAACTAAATGTTTGTTAGAAAAACTAAAAGTGGTTGATTAATACTTCAAAAGAATGAACTTATTTACCTCTACATGTATGTTGCATTGAATTTCATAATTTATGTATATACATGTATGTAGTTCACAAAAACATGTTTACGAAAGAAGTTTGCCATTTAAGTGATCTTTTGACACACTTTTTTGGCCAAAAGATACTCAGAAAAAAACTCCAAATATTTTAATAGAATACTTCGCTCCTCAATGTTTTCACTCACACATCATTATCTGCATCTTTTGTATGAAGGCATCAACTTTTCTAACTAAGACCATCATAGGTGTTTTACACACTGTACTCTATAATAAGGGGTACAATTTAAATTATCATACTTGTAAAAGTTCATAATCTTTAGTTCAAAAAATAAAATGGTTAAACCCTCGTTCAGTGCAATAGTTGGTACTTCTGAAATAAGCCAGGTTCATGTTCTCAATTTTTTGGGTGTTATGATTTTTGCAAAACTAAGTTGGGCTCACTATATATAAAAGGTAAAGTAGGAAGGGGGATTGATATTTATGTATTTTCATTACTAAATAAATAAAATCAAAAAAAATCAAAAGCTAAACTTAAATACACAATACAACAGACTAAAAGCCCTTTTTAAATTTCAGTTTGAATCGTTATGTGTTTAGAACATAAAAGTACACACACAAAAAACATGATCCACCATACAAAGGGAATCAAGATGGTATAGAAATGTCATATGCAAACAATGCATCATTCTATACATTTCAAGAAATGTGTTAAGGACCAAGCACGTAGCTAGACAAGGGAAACTGTATGTTTCTTACCAAAGTACATTAAGACAGCATGAGAGTCTAATTGCTTTTTTTTATATGCACGAACATATGTCCCAAATAACCATTTTCTATAAAAGATAATGCTATCAAAGTATATATCTTTGGCTTTAGGACATCATTAGCCAGAGTTTGATGTCACTCAAATGTATTTGAAATTAATTTAACATATAAAAAAAACAGAAAATAAATAACAATAAAATATTTTTTTTATTTTTTTCCAAGCCACATGGAAATTTTAATATTTGAGAAATCAAATAAAACACAACATCATTTTTAAGTGCATGGTTATAGCTTTAACATCGTGTATTTATATGAATATAGCTCTCTTCAAAAGAAATTTGTGACTGTTTGAAATGACAAAAGTGGGCTGAAAATTTGTATGTTTCAAAATAGCCAATTTTTTCAGTGACTTTTATCACTTCAAATAGTCATATTTTCATTTTGAAAAGTGATATAAAAATTCTGAGACATGATATTAAAGCTATAATCATGCCAATGAACCAAAATACCCTTCAGAATTAAAAGTGAAAAAATCAATATATTTGAGATTTAAAATGACATTTCAGCCAAACCAAAGACAGTTTTGTGATCAGTGTAATGTACTTGATCATAACCGATCATAAAAGTTAACCAACTAAAACTTTCGTCAAACGTTGTGTTATAGTAAACGAATAAGAATGAAAAACATTGTCTCATGTAGAACGCACACTATATCCGAAAAGACTAGTTATTTGAGACAAAGTATATTTGTAATGTTGACAGTGTTTCAAATAGACATGTTCCAAATAGACACGATTTTTACTTGGCTATATAGAGAAAATATGTTGGAACAGACATATAGCTGCAAATTGAGTAAAAGGAACAATAGTCTTGAAGCACTTTCATTCCAGAGGTTTGATGCGGCTAAATCTAAAAGCACTTTAATATAATCCTATTATTTGTATTTTTGAATTGGAGATAAGGAAGAATGAACATGCGACGGATAGTGGCACAAGTTTCTATACATTTGTATTTATGTTATCATCGTGGTTGTTATATTTACTAAATAGTTTAGATAAAGCAAGATGGTAGGCTCTGTGTTTGAAACATAAAACGCTCATGATCTTTGGTTGACAATTTATAAGATTTAAACGTAAGCCAACATATCATGTATTTATGAACTTCAGAAGTTAGTTGCCTTTCTTTTGCATTATGTATCGCCGTAATCATAATGATGTAGCCTAAATTGCAGCCACCATGTTTTTAACCACAAGCGCATTCCTGAGAATCGCAAAATTTATCAGCTTTAACATGGGATTAAGATCATTGAACTGTAACATGTATGTATTCGAAACACAATGTTTTACCCCCATAGTTGTCTATAATGATCATGCTCTTTTGAAACAGTTTCAAAAGACAAAAGCATTTGTAAAAAAAACCCACTTTTTTAATCCATTTGTCTTTTCGGATATAGTTATTCAAGACAAGCGTGCGGTCTACATTAGACTCATAATCTGTTTGAACTCACAAATGTTATGAACAATGATGAATATCAAGTCTCAAAGTATTAAAATGTTCTTCAATTTTACTTCTACTTTTATCTATTTTCCCAAGAAGGGGTCTTACCTGTAAGGTACAAAATTTGATCAGGTAAGAAGTTCTTATGTGGGTAGCAAAAACCTGTTATGTGATTCAATTAACAAACCTCCCCTAAATGTATAGCCTACCTTGACATCGAACAAGGGTTTGATAGAGTTTGGGTCCAGGATCCCTTCAATTTGATTGGCTATTCATATATTATGTCAAGAGTGATACCCAATGAGCAAAATGGACACGTAATTATTTCATTGTAAATCTCTTTTTTACTTAGATAGTTTATGAGCATCTCATTCATGCCCCATCTTGAGATAAACAGTGCTGATTATAAGTAAGAGCTCATACTGAAGAAAAAAATGGTATACTATTAAACCATAACATTCCAAAACTTCTTCGATATTTTGATTTTTTTCGGGGAAAATAAAAAATATGGAATGCAGAATTATAGGCAAACTTTGGAACCTTTCTTAAAAAGCTATACAATATGCAATATAGTGCAACATAATTATGAAATCTTAACTCTTTCTAGGTTATTCTACTTTGATATGAATGGTGGAGTGTATATATAAATGATTTTTACAAATATTTACCATATATGGTAAATATTTGTAAAAATCATTTTTTTAAAAAAAGAAAATGACAGAGAAGTGATATTATAGAAATGGAAATAAGCAGCATATAGCATACAGATGTTTAATTTTACTATATTGGTCTTAGGTTGGTACATATATTCCTAAAGATTTTATAAAATATTTAATCATCTTTTTTATTTCTAAAACCATTATAAATTATGCATTTCTCATATCTGGACTTAACCTATTATATAGAAAACACCCTCATAATATCTTAAAGTTTTCTTTTTAAAAAGTTTGTCCTGTGCTCCAGAAGACAATACCCATTCAAATTACATGACAGGTCTATAAACCCCCAGTCTCAGTGAGAGAAAAGGCTTCTTTCAATCTAGGTACATGTATAATACAATATACACATAACATACAGCTAGCACAAACGAAATAGAAAGAGTTCTCTCCTATCTTTTAACCACACATTTGAAGCCCAAACATTTTCAGACATATTGTTTTAAAAGTGCTGGAACCCTAGCTCTTTAAACTGAAAAACTTTATAACAGGGCTCAAGGTGAACTAGCCAATAGCCTAAGCCTTTATCGTAGTTGGTATTTGCCATTCAAGGATTAGTGGATTATACCTTTAAATAGAGTCAATGCTATCTTTTTCAACAGTGTCGACTAACATTAACTGTTAAAGGTGTTTGTTGGATGACTGTTAACTACATGTTGAATTAAAGCTGTATTCCATCTCTTCCCCCTGTATGTAGGGGCTTTAAGTTGGGGTTGGAATGTCTAATGTGAAAGGCTTCAGTATAAAGAAGACGATTCCAGTGTTAGTTCTCTTCTAAAATTGTAGTATTTATTATGTTGTGAACTACAGTCCCAGACATAATTATTGCAGTCATGCCCCAATAAAACAATAAAGTATGACCAAAGCCCCTTAGCCTCTTTATTGATACCGTTCAGGCTTGGATGGAAAGAAATTAAATTAATTCAATCTTTTACAAGAAAAATGTTAGATTAAACACTTTAATACATACTAATATTTTTTAAACTAACATTTTCTTGAGGTTAACTTGAATAAAATCACAGCCCTATGACTGTCTGAAATAGAAGTCAGTGACTTTTAAGATTGTGGCACAAGATGACGTCACAATAGAACACTTCTTTTGTAAACAGTTGTACTAGATTTGTAAAGTACATCATAAAATAAATCATGAAATTCAATGCAACATGTCATTTGGATGAGACTAAAAATCATGTCAAAGATAACAGCATCTGGCATGTAAAAGATGCGTTTTGGAAATAAGTATGCTTAGTGGGAAATTTATTCTATCTGCCTGATATAGGCCGAAGAACCAATAATCTTCACAGAAAGCTTCTGGACCTTCAAATTGACCACTACACTTATCACTTAACATATATATTATACATGTAGGTTGATAACGTATTTGCTCGAATAGCCACCCCTATTCTAATAGCCGCCGGTTTGAACAACTTCATGTACTTAGCAAACAATCTTAGTTGGGTCCCAACTGAGCTGTGTTGAAAATGTAGTTAACAAAGCCTCTGAGAGAGGAGCTGAAAGCTTCTTTGTTAGTTTTCATAAGGTAGTGGGCAAGGTTTAAAACATTTTACAACTAAGACCAGTCTAAAAATGTATTCTGAAAAGTTCAAAATTGATTAAAGGTATATTTAAACATTCATCATATTATTGCATGTCTTCTATCAGACATTAGATGTTTTCTATCAGGCATTAGATGTTTTCTATCAGGCATTAGATGTTTTCTATCAGGCATAATGCCATTAGATGTTTTCTATCAGGCATTAGATGTTTCTATCAGACATTAGATGTTTTCTATCAGGCATTAGAGACGTTTTCTATCAGGCATTAGATGTTTCTATCAGGCATTAGATGTTTTCTATCAGGCATGAGATGTTTTCTATCTGGCATTAGGTGTTTTTATCAGGCATTAGGTGTTTTTATCAGGTATAAGATGTTTACTTTTACATTTATACATTACTTTTACTTTTACAAAATTACAGCCAAAAAGACTGTGTCTGAAAGTGACTTCAATGGCCAAAACAATGTGTTTGAAAGTGACTTCAATAGACCAAAAGAATGTTTCTGTAAGTTACTTCAATGGCCAAAAAAACTGCCTAACACTGCATGAAAAGGCTGTCTAAAGATGACGTCAATTGCAAAAAAGGCTGTGTAAGGGTGACATCAATGGCTGAAAGGGCTGTCAAAATTACGTCAATGGCTGAAATGGCTGTCTAAAACGATGCTAATGGCAAAAAAAATCGTGTCAGGTCAATGGCAAACTTCTTTTGTAAACTACATATTGGTGAATCATGAAATTCAATGCAACATACATGTTTATACGTTAGGCCACTTTTACAGTATACATAGGCGGATCCAGGATTTTGCTATAGAGGGGGCACAATATGATCTCAAATTTTACAAACCGTGGGGGGGTGGGGGTGCAAATGGATCTCAAATTTTACAAACCGTGGGGGGGGGGGGTGCAAATGGAATTCGGACAAAAAAAATCGCGCTGTGTT
>JAVSBT010105990.1:0-15520 GCA_033118115.1 Pharyngocirrus eroticus
TGGGTGACCAAACCAGTCCAATTTGTAGGCATGACCATGTCATTTTTACATCTAGTGTCACCCGTTTCTACACCATTATAAATGGACCAACCACATGTGATACAAGTGTAACGTTGAGACGAAACTGGAAGTAATGAAAGGTAACAAAACATGCATTACAATAATCCGTTTAAGACATTTTCTTCTGTCCAAGGAAAAATGGCTTTTTCCTTATTAAAGCATTTTAGGGAAAGAGAAATAAGTATTATTTTAGGCTTATCGGTAGTTAGTCAAAAGTTTACTTAGATATAATTATGTATTTTTTTGTTTACTTTAGATCTGTATAGATATACATGTATTTGATAACCCTACTTTATTTCATTGCACTGTTTTGGACCTTTATGCACAGTTTCTTTGTTGTAATTACATTTGAAAAAATAATTATGCTGAGAAGCAAATACCAGATTGAAAATAGACTGAAATATTTTCAGATAAATTCAATATAGATCGGCATTATTACCCTATCAACCTTTAAACCAGAACAATTGTTCAGTACAATAGATATGATTTTCAAAATTTTATTGTTATAAAAAAAAAAAAAAGTTTGCACATAATCATACAGACAGACCCTAAATTAACTTTTCTTCCAAAATCACAACATACAAAGTACAAACATCTTACCTTGTGCCAGCAATGCAGTAAAGCATACCAACCCAAGCATTGCAAAATTTCCAGTCATTCTGCTATTATTTTGCTAATTCAATAAACAAAAAAACAAAAATTAGGTTTTACATGGATATATCCACATGTTTATCTACATCTTGAAGCATTACAAGATGGAAGAACTCCTGATATCAAAATCATAAAGATAGAGCACATTTTGGAAGTCTTGCGTGAATGGCAAAACATTTCAATTTGATGCTGATTTTGAGTTTTAAATTTATCCTGAATATGATGCATCATACTGTGAAAAAAATATCAAAATCAATGATTTTTTTTTTGGTATTTGTTTATATGTAGATAGTTGTACACTTAGTGTTAGATTTGAAATTGATTTTCAAAACAATACCAGATGGTACTGGATAAAAAACACCCAAAATACAGCACAAGCGTTTTGGAATGTAAATTTAACATTACTAAATTATAGATTAAATAGAGATTAAAGCTTTAAAGATAGTGCACAGTACCACATAACATAGTGTTTTTCAATATTCTGACAATTTGCTTTATAATTCTATTCACAGATCTATAACACCAAAACAATCACAATACAAAAGCAACAACTACAAATTAATTAATTAAGATTCATGAATAAAATAATAAAAAAAAGGTGAAACACAGTACCTGTTAGTGTATATGGTCCTGTACAAAGCAAAAGCCTCCAATGAGTTTTGTGTGTTTTCTTCAGTTGTAAAGTTTTTGAGTTTCTATGGATGCAGGCATATAGTAACTCAGGCAGTGGTGTCCAGTTAGCCACACCTCATTTTATGACCATGAATGTCCTTGAAACAATTTGACCACTCTACATCATTGTGACAATTTTTATGAGTTTACTGCTGGGCCTAATCTTATTTTTCAGGTTCCTTCGTGTTTTGGGCAAGTTTGAATATTTTCACGTATGAAGTGGAGTAATGATTATAAATAACAAATGATAAATTACTATAGATATTATCAGTGAAAACCCCCTTGTTTGGAATCCAAGAGTCTCAAAAAGTAATAAAAGCAAAACATTTCAACTTAAATTGATGGAAATAAATACCAAATATGTTTGATAGAAACATAAAATCATTAAACTTAATGAAATCATTTTGTACTTGATATTGAAGCTAATTATCAGTAAGCCATTTTAAAAGTGAAACAAGGACGTAAACTTAAATGAAAGAAGATAGAATAGTATAGCATTAAGCATGGCCAAATTTTAAAACAAAAATAGTAAAGGATAAGCAACATTTATATTGGACTGATTTATACAGATGGATAGGGAACTTTTGCATCTTGTCTTTTCAGTCTGTAGATAAACAACGTAATTTCTTACCAAAATACATGCTAAAAAACTCACAGTGCATATTAATCTACACTACAGCGAGTAAGTTTATGAGCATGTATTTAGGTGAGCAATTAAATCCCACAGGTTACTCATGTTTAACTGTCTACAGACTAAAAAGATCAGGAGGAAAAGTTCCCTATTAACTAAAAATGAATTTAACTTAAAAGTTTAAAAAATAAAAAATATTTCTGTTTTTTTTTATAGTGTTGAAATTTATGATTTTCTGTAAACCAGTACAAAAATGATCTTACTTTTAGGGTGAATTTGAGAGAATTGGTGTGATAAATTTGGAGTGCCATAAAATGTTAGAGATAAAGCAAGGTTATTATCCCCCTTGAAGAGAAAGTAGTGGACCAGCATAGATAAGATATTAGCCATACACGTTTTGACCCCACCTCCCTCGATACTAGTTTGTCATGTTTTGTTTCTATTCCATTGTGTGCTGAGGGATTTTGTCGGAAAGTTTTGAAGACAACAGAGAATATTTTAACAAATTTGTGAGTATGAAATTTTACAATTTTTTATATAAGTTCACTGATATTTTTGTGATCTTAAGAGCATTGAGGAATAACCAATAATTTCAGATGAGTTAGAGGTCTACTTCTTTTCTTATAAATTGTTTATTTTTGTTATTTCATATATTTCGTAAATATGAATGAGATTATCTCAGGGATTTCAATGCTTAACATAGATAAAATGTGAAGTTGAATACCTGCAAATTAAGTGAATTGATTATTCTGCAAGATAAATTTCATGGTAAAGTGACAAGAAAGTACATGTAACTTAGTTTTCAGTTAGTTTTGTTTAAAACTAGTGGAATATAAGTGCTGACTTTGTATTTTTCGACTAAATGTTTAATGAATAATTCAAAAGGATAAATAGGTTCTTCCCTAAAAGTCACATCTCTCTTTTTATTCAACAAAATGGAATCTGTATTTTGAATTTTATTTTCCATACAGGCTTTTTCCTACTCAAGATGCCTTCAAGTCCTATTGTTGTGTTTGTGATTGCTGTGGCCCTAATGCCATCTGGTGAGAAGACGATTGTTTACTATTTCATGTACATTATTATCAATCCTTTAACTTATTTTTTATTTTATTAACTTTAAGCTTTTATAACTTCATTAAACATAATTTGATCCTTGAAATTAATCATTGCTTCGTTCAACCCATCAACCAACCAGCCAACCAACCAACCAGCCAACCAACCAACCAACCAACCAACCAACCAACCAACCAACTAACCAACCCACCAATTAATCAATCAATTAATCAATCAATCAATCAATCAATCAATCCATAAGTTAATCAACCAATCAATTAATCAATCAATCAATCAATCAGTCAATCCAAGTTAAACATCTTCCAATCAGATAATAAGATAATCCACTAATCAAGATAGAAAGCCAGCTCAGACTTGTGCCAAAGTCTTCAAAACAGAATGCAAAGATTTTATTTAGAAAAAATGAGATACATGTTTATGTATGCAGTTGATGAGATATTCTTTTCCTTTTTTACACTTAGCTTTTGGTCTGAAGTGTCATGTCTGCAGATGGTTCCAAGATGGAGAAAGTATGATAGACGGCCAGTCATTCTGTAATGACCCATACTTTGATGTCGAAGACGAAACCTACGTCATGGATAACTGTGTACAGTGTCTGAAAGAAATCAACTACATCTCAGGTAAGCTATCAATCAATACCAGTGTATTAATAAATTGAATGAACAACAATTTTTGTTACATTGCTCCAAATTTTAACTCTTACAGTTTCTTTTATAAAGTCTGGGGCAAAAACTTGTGTTAATTGTCATTTTAAAGTCAGACATTTTGGTGATGGGGAATAAACTATTTCAATAAGTTATCTGACAAACATAATTTATCATGCTACATGTATAGTTGGATAGAGGTACATGTACATGTATACTGAAGAGTATGTGTACTTATTTATCAAAACATAACAGTCATGTAAGTGTTAATGTATATTGATTATGCATGAATGCATATTGGAGTTATTGTTTTGGTGTCATTTTTTTGTTACTATGGTGATAATGAAATATGATAGAATATGTGTTGCTATGGTTACAATATAGGATATTTTCAATGCATATCAAAGTTTTGTCAACCTTTCTTGCACATTGCTATTGAATAACTCCATATGACAAACATTACCTCCAAAACTGCATTCTTTCCCAAACATAAATAATGCATATAAGCACAGATTTAGCCTGTAGGAGGAAAATAGATGAAATTCCAATCGTTTATCCCGAATCTCATCCTTGTCTTGTAGATACTAGGATAGAAGTTGTAAGAGACTGTGGCAGAGTGGTAGAGATAATCCAAGATCGTCGCGTACGGGATGGACATTGCTCTGTCACACAATTATATAGTGGACATCACACTCTATGTGCATGTGAATCAGATATGTGTAACCATAGCAACACCATCATTCCATCATTTATTATTGCACTGGCCAGTCTACTGATGTGTTATTACAACTTGTCATTGAACTGAACTATAAAATATAGCACGGAAATAAGATTTTGTAACGGTATTTAAAAAAAAAAAAAGAAAAAAAAAGCCCCCCTCGAAAATAAATTAAATTTCATATTCTACAAGCTAAATGTCTTAACCACAATATCAAATAACATTGTAGTACATGGAAAAACTGGTATCACTTACCGGTCAAATGACATGATTTAGCTTACTGACTGATAATAAAAAATAAAAATAAAAATAATTGTTAATAAGTGACAAAAAGGTAAATATTTTTAGAGGTAGATAGATGAAAAGGGTACGTTAGTATCTCCTTCAACATTGCTTTTTTTTGAGAAAACAGACACAGTAGTTGTTATGGAGTTTCATAACAAATTGTTTAACAAAAATTATGATATATAGGAATGTCCACCAGGTGTCTCACTTGACGCAAAATTTATCCAGAGGATAATCAGCTTTGATATCCAATATGTTATTGATACATTGTAGACACTCGGATAGAGGTGATCAGGAACTGTGGACAGCAGATAGACTACATTGGTTCACATAGAATGGCGGATGGATTTTGCTCAGTGATGCAACTCTATGGCGGACGCTTCACTTCTTGTGCCTGTGAAACTGATTTATGCAACAGCAGTAACCTAACAAAACCATCACAAATGCTTCTACTTTTCTTCAGCTGTCTTGCATTCTTAATTTGGAAAATGTAGTGATAAAAGAAACCACAATGGCTATATTTGTGAAAAGCTATTATTAATATTCAAAATGGCAACACTTTGATTAAGTTGAGACTGTCCTATTTCTTTAAAAACATCATTGCAGTATATCATTGTTATATAGAATGTTATAAAAGTCATTAAAAGGTGGCATGTAATTTATGTATATGATTATTTCTAATGTTTTGATATTGAAATAAACAAACAAAAATGTGGTGTAACTTTTTTCAACTTGACAATCTAAAACCATCAGTTTGTCTTTTTTGACAAAGTTCAATTAAAATCTTTGCAATACATGTACACATTTTCTCGCTTTCAAATACTACTACGGTAGCACTTGATAATCTCAAAAGAGTCTGGTGTGTCAGTGTAAAGTCTTGTACTGGAGAACACAGAGTAATCAAGTTCCTATGAAAAAAAACCCAACCTTATCAATGGATAATATAATATGTTATATCATATTATATATTTGTAATGAGCTTAAAAATAGTGCAGCAGTCACTAGATGGTGTTATGTATACCATGGAAATAGGTACAACTGATTCAAGATTCAAGATTCAAGATTCAAGATTTTTATTTTACCACTTACTGTGGTATATAGAGGTTTACAGAATATACAAGTAATATCATTATGGTAACAAAAAACTGAACTAATTCAATGTCATGCCACCTGGTGGAAAAATATAGTATGGTTATATGCTCATTCAAAATAAATTTACTGTGCAGATGGAGTTTTAACTTTAATTGTCAACATCTGCAAACTCAAACATTATTTGGAATAAAAAATATATATAGACAATTCCTTGGCTGTGGCCAAACAAAGAGATAAAAACCATGACTATGTGGTATTTTGCAAATTATGTATACAAGTAATTTAGTTTGCCTGCTACTGTCTGTTTTTGTACATGTTTCTCTATCATTTCTTGCTATTTGTAGGCAGGAAAAAAAATCTAATAAAGAATTATCAGTCTCATTTTTAATGGGTATATTTCTGAAATGACAAACAAAATGAATTACTAGGTTAACCTATTATTATATAGGGAACCTGCACCCAAATAACAATTGTTTTCATGTATATTTATAAACAAGACCTTCAGAAAATGTTTTATTTGTTTCGCCTGGTATCCAATGCAGTGTAAACAGTTACATCAGTAATTTCAGAGATTTTTTTGTCAAATGAAAGTGAGACCATGCATGGCAAATCTAAATATATGTAAGTAGCGTATTCCAAAGTGTATACTAAACAGTCTTTCCTCTAAAAAAACAATAACATCAAATTGTTGTTTTGATGTTAAAGGCATTGTCTAACATGTAGGCTATGGGACATATCAAAGA
The DNA here is from genome assembly GCA_033118115.1 of Pharyngocirrus eroticus. Classification (NCBI taxonomy): domain Eukaryota; kingdom Metazoa; phylum Annelida; class Polychaeta; family Saccocirridae; genus Pharyngocirrus; species Pharyngocirrus eroticus. Next base: position 6,571 of record JAVSBT010105990.1, read on the forward strand.
AAACAAAAGAATTATAAATTATCAAAATTCATGCACGTATATTGTGTCCTAGTATTTGATACAAAAGAGTCAACAAGTTAGGAGTAGACATAAGATAAATGATTCATACATGTAGGCTTTTCAAAACATAACATAAAATACAAATAAATCTTTAATTTGTTTACTGGTTTATCAATAACGTAATTGTCTTCTGTCTAGTAGACTTAGATATAAACTACATGTGGCCCTAACTATTTCTACTGTAAGTTTCCGTAAGGTCAAGCAAGTTCATAATAATAAAGTAAGTAAGTAAGTAGAGGCTTACTCGGGCCTTTTGGGATATCAGGCTCATCATGGTTTAGTGTCTTCCTGCATACATAGATCAAAGTCATATTGTCACCCTAGTCTAAATAAATGCATGCCAGATGCATGGAGCACACCTGACAATGCCTGATACTGGAGTTGTCTAAAATCCTTGCATTTACTTAGAAAAATTCAATGAACTCCAGGCATTAATAGTCAAATGCATTTTACATGTAAAAGGCTTCTTACATACATGTATATATCAAACGTGCCATAATAATGCTTTTTAATTATGATCACTGTAGATTTTTGTCTTATATATTTATATGACAATGAATTATTTTTTGAAATGATTATAAAAACAATGATTACAATAAAAATAGCAATAATTATATCATGCTTTTTTGTAATTTCTAAAAAATGATTTGATGATATCAAACAATAATATCACCAATTTTACAAAACTTTTCAATACATCTAAATATTCTGATCATTCTGAAAGCTTCCGAGAGTCAACTAGCCTCTTGTTTACTTGGATACAAATGTAAAATTGAACAAAACTTATTACTGGGTTTGATGTGGACATGACATAATATATATTATACAATAATCCTTTTAAACATGTTAATTTTGCTGAAATCATTTTTTTTATCTCTTACAGCCACAAGATTAGAGGTTTCAAGAAATTGTGACACAGGAACTAATTTCCCAAATTATGAACACATGCCCGAACCAGGAAAGTGTTACAGAGTGGAATCATACAGTGGCTATTATCAACTCTGTACGTGTGAAGAGGAAAAATGTAATGGAGGTTCGCATCTCAAGCATGGAGGGATTTTTGTGATTTTTCCATTGATTAATTTCATATATAAATTAATCTATTAATCTTGTAAAGGGAAGTTCACGAGTGTTTGCTACTGTTATTGTTGATGTTGCAAACAATAGAATATATATTGATTTTTACTTCTGTCCATTCAACATTAAACTTAGCCTCTTTTTGAAACACTATCACTTTGTTCCCATCTCAAAGCTTCCAAATACGTACAGAAAGAAATATTCATTTTTGAAATCTTTCTTTATAAATTGACATTGTAACTATCAGATCAAAATACAGAATATTGAAACCTCAGTATTTTTCACCTTTTTTGTTCTACATGTTTATAGAATTATATTTTGGATTCTAAGTAAATGTACATGCCAAGTGCTGTCATCTGGTGGCTGGACATGGGGCCTTTATTTTCTTGTCTCACTTGACTTCACAATCACATGGCAAAGCGAATAATTATCTAGGTTTACTGCCCCATTAATTATATTACATTTGACCCGAGGCACTGTTTATTTACTAAAGGTAGCCTGAGGTGAGTAAGCTGTGGCTAGTTTATTAATACAAACAAAGTTCTTCATCTTTGTTGAAAGGAGTTGTTCAGGTGACATCTATTAAAGGTATTTTGTAATGACTAATGTACATATTTGGATAACAAAATGTGGTAGCTTTCACCACACATATCCTTGTGAAGCTGAAGTAGTAGTAGCTATAATATGTAGTAATTTGTGCTTTTAAAGGGGAATATGAGAGAAACATGATGACAAATATCTGGAAGGTTTTCGAGTAAGGATGTACCAAAATACAAAAAGGCATCATACTATTCTCCTCATCTTTGTCTTTACCTGTGTGTTGATGACTTTTCTTACATTGTTGAACATCTATTATTATAATCCAGGTATGTTGAATTTTACTTTGATTCTTTTAAAAAAAAATGTTGACACTTTTATTTTTGAATTAATGAGAATTACCACAAATCAGATCATTGTTTTTAAGTTTACACACTTTCTTACTTAAAGTTATACATGTACTTACTTCTAACACAGGTAAGTGCCACTGAAAGAAGTCTAATAGATCCCCAGTTCAATTCTAGGCCAAGTTTTTACTCTATAAAGTATAACAATTATTCCAAAATTCATGTTGCTTGATATATTTACACTGATGATGTTCTGAAGATGACATTGTAAGATTGTCAAAAATTTAACAACATGTAATTGTCTTGAAAATAAATCGAGCAACATGAATTTTGGTGTTATTGTTATATTTTATTTCTATAAGTTATCAGTTGGCAATGTATTCTTTACTCCATACGGTACCCTATCAATTTTTTGTTATGATAGATGGAATGAATAAAAGCTGTATATTGAATTAATGTCGTCATAAAATGTGGGATTTTTTAGAATGACTGATTAATTAATTATTCATGACTTTTATGATTCTTTTTTCATATTTGAAGGTACACTGTCCCTAAGTAAGAATGGAACTTCAATTGCCGAAGGTTATTTCGAATATGGTAAGTTACTCAACTGAAAAGTATGACAACAATATAAGGCCTATGTTTGGCCCATTTCTTCTCTTTCAGCAACTATAAAAACATAATGAACAGATGTATTAAGCTATTAAATTACAGATATGACTGACACCTTTGGGACAGGGCTTTGAATGGTCTCAATAGCAGGATGATCTTGCTATGAGGTTCAAATCACATTTATCAATTATCAATACATATACTGAAACTGGGGGGGGGGGGGGAGAGATGGTACACCACCTTATTTTGAAAGGAGTTATGAGCAACTAGAGAACAGTCCTTCCAATCAACACCTTTAACAGCAAATGTTGGTCACTGCTGAAACAAATAGCATTGACTGTACATGTGTATTTAAAGCTATAATCCCCTAACCCTTGACTGATGTACTGCACAAGTATGGCAATTTAAAGAGGTAACTAACTACAAGGGGGAGGGGGAAGATGGTATGCCATTTTTTTTTCAAAGGGAGTTATAAACAATAGTGAACAGTCATCCAATAATCACCTTTAACAATAAATGTTAAAAAGGAGTGGTATACTATCTCCCCCCCCTCCATCTTCCCCTTTAAATGTTTCAAATTTTCGTGTGGTCCATGGTGGTCCTGGAGGTTGTTGTGGAGGGGTGGTCAATAAGTAAGATTTGATTGTATTTAGTTTGTTTACTTATGTTTCAGGAAAACTGATGATACCCCATTATATACAAAATACCAGTGTTTATGATCAAGCATGCAATGTGAATTTACAATTGTATGGGGAATGGTGTGAAAGTCATCTCAAAGCAACCAGAGCAGGAAACATTTCACAATTCTGTCCTTGTGTTTCGCCATACTTGGGTGAGTATTTACAACATAAGTGTCTTTACATATCACTGTAACACATGTAGCTGCAATCTGAAAGGCAAATATCAAAAAATATTAGTAGCTTATACTAGCTAATTTATACCTAGCGCAGACCTGACCTGAGCAAAGGTAACTGCATCAAGATACTATTATTATCATATTTAGTCAAAAATCTTCTTCTGAGTTGGCTTATTTTTCTCCTCCTCATCATAATGATACTGTTTTTATCACCACTATAATCATCATCACTAAAATTATAATCATTATAATCATCATTGATATTAGAATATTTTTCTGAACTATTTATATTACTATCATCATTATGGTGACAATTGTTATATTATAATTATAATTATAGTTGGAGAAACAAAAATCAATACAAATGACCAACAACTATCTATAAATGAAGTCCATGATATTGGCTTATGGTTAGAACCAGGAGGGGAATGGTTTCCAAAAGAGTGTACACCTATACAACGGATTGCTATCATCATTCCATACAGAGACAGACTTTCACACTTGCAGATACTCCTTGCTCATTTACATCCAATATTAAGAAGACAACTTCATCATTACAGGATATTTGTTGTTGAGCAGGTAATCTAACCAATAGGAAAGCAGACAAATGGAATAGTCAATGTATTCAAATAAACTAGCATGTCTGTCTAAAACATTAAAACTATGCCATATAATATTATGTAGACTGTGCTAACTTCAAATTCCTAATGCAGATTATGTTGATGACATACTTGTACTTAATCTCTATGGCATGAAGTTATTACAAGAATTTAATAATACTTCTTTATGCCCTTAGCTTAAAACGAACACTTTAGAGCTGAAAAAAAATACATTCATTGTCCAATTTTCATTCACTTTGTACACAGAAAATCAATTTTTATTAATCAATCTCTCATTTAATAATTATAACATAAAATAAGTTCATCTAAAACTAAATCTAGTGAAATTTCCAACACTTAAAAGTAAAAATCTTTGTCCCATCCATTAAACTGTAGCCTTGCTTGCTACATTAATTTTAGAGTAAGGCATGCCATGTCAGAAAACTGATGTTTAGCACCATAATATTGATATATAGTGACCAAATAATAAATTAATGATACTTACAAGATTCTAACAATTTCTGTTTCTTGTAGGATAAACCAACAGTGTTCAATAAAGCAGCAATGATGAATATCGCTTATCTAGAAGCTAAGAACATGTTTGACTTTGATTGTGTGATATTTCATGACGTAGACATTCTTCTTAAAGATGATAGAGGGATTTACCATTGCAGACCACAGCCTCATCATATTGGGGGTTATCTAAGTAAATGGAATTTCAGGTAACTTTATGTTAACTAATATATATTTTGACAAAAATGATTCAACTTTGGAACTAGGTTTTTATGTGATCATTTCTTACCACACACAAAGTTTCTGCCTTCACTAAAGGCCTTGATTATGTTCGTGATCTTATTGTCTATAGTGAAGGCAGAAACTTTGTATGAGGGAAGAAATGATCTCATAAAAACCTTGCTCCAAAGTTGAATAATTTTTTCTACATTATATTTGCTAATAATATAGTTTTAGTACAAACAAGAACTCCAAAATCATTATGCTTGATTTATTTCTAAGCAACATGATTTTCAGAGTTAATGTGATGCTAATTTTTTTAATACAAACTATCAGTAACTGTTGGAAATGGATAAAATATATTTTCAATTATAGTTTTGATAACCACCTCATTTTATTTACTTTGACAAAGAGGGGAAAAAAATTTGACATGACCAGTTGGATATAATAAAATGGTAGTTGTATGTATTACCATAACCAATTGAATATTCAAAATATTGTATGATCTAGAAGTTGTATCATCATAACCAGTGGGATTTGTAATATTTATCACCTAAAAGCTGTATTGTCATGACCAGTTGGATTTTAAAATCCAACTGGTCATCCATCGATGTATTGTATCTCCTCTAAGGATAACAATTCTTGGTGAAATCCAACTGGTCATGACAATATTAAAATGAGATCAGGTGTAGAAACTAAAGTATTTACCATATCATATCATATCAATATTTCCAAGCTAATAAGGAAATTTGTTTGAAAAATTGATTGAAAAACATCACAACAAAGAAGGAAAAACGTCCCAAAAAAATCTTAATCAATATTTCCAAGCTAATAAGGGGTTGAATTTCTTAGGAAATTTGTTTGAAAAATTGTTTGAAAAAAACTCACAACAAAGAAGGAAAACGTCCCAAAAAAATCTTAAATACTTGGACACACCCATCATTTATGATATAAGCAATACATTGATCATTACAACTCTCATTTTTGTGTGCATAATTAACTAATTCTTCCTTTGTTTTAACTTCAGCCTTCCTTATACCTCACTTGTTGGTGGAATTCTTGCATTTAGAAAGTCTGATTTTGAGAAACTTAATGGTTTTTCCAACATTTACTTTGGATGGGGTGGTGAGGATGATGATATGGCTTTGAGAATTAAAAAACAGAATTGGAAAGTGTACCGTTTCCCCAAACCCAATATGAATGCAGTTATGCTACATCATACCAAAGAAAGATTTAACCCTTTCAATACCGAGTATGTATTCTAAAAGAAGAAAGAGTATTCATAGTTTAATTGAAGCATAGTTTGACATATAAAAATACATTACATAATTATGTAACTTTAGCTTGTTACCTGCTCTATGAGAACATTGAAATATAATTCACATTTGAAACATTTGAGGTTCTGAATTATTGAGTCTCTCATAACTTAAGTAAGACTCAGGAAACAATTGATTTTGAGCCTAAGGCTAGAAATTATCATGACATAAAAACGATCTTCAAGTTTTTTATTGCCATTAATTTTGACTTTGTTTATGTTTTAGTTTTCACAGAGCACCTGCCGGAAAGCCCTCCTATGTCATAGACGGACTTAATTCAGTGAAATATCAAAATACAAAAGTCACAATTAACCAGCTTTACACTCACATCAGTACCACTTTGGATAGTAAGTATACATTTAATAGAATTATTTATCCCAATAGTAATTTTCTTTTAGTAGATGCTTTTTAGTAAAAATAACGATTTGAGACATATTCTCGCACAAGTCAAAAAATCTCTGAAATTACCAAGCTCCTTAATTGTCTTTTAGACACATTGTAAAAACTCATCCTCATTCAGGTTCACTGAACTTTAAGTAACCTCTTTTTTACTGACTTCATGCATTCAATGCCAAGATGTGACCAATAAAAAAAGAGCAAAATTAACAAATTGAAATATATTCTCACGGTCAAAATGACCAGGCTCCAACTAATCAATTTGGGATGGCCTACTTCACTTAAAGCTATTTAGGGTATTCTGTATCTTTTTAAAAAGAAAATTGATTATTGATTGTCTTGTTTTTCAGTCAAAACCATGAAAGGAGTTCAACGACATACTTATAAATCACATAAAGGCAAATGCAATGGGAACAACATAGTCAGATTTTATGAAGAAAGTATACACAGTTGCCAAATTATGTGTGATTTTTTTCACAATTGCAAAAGTATTGTTTTCTTGAAAAATAGCTGCTGGCTAAAAGACAAAAAATGCTCATTGAAAAGCAATGACAAACATGTAGGCCAAATTTTTATAAAATATTGATGATATGTGTATGTGATAACTTTGAAGAGTCCGGAAGCTTTCTGTAAAAGTATAGTTTTCTTAAAAAAATACCTGCTGGCTATAAGAGACAAAATTGGCAAAATGAAAAGCAATGACAAACACGTACATCAGTTAGGTCAAGTTTGTATTAAAAAATTGATGTTCTTCAAGAGATGTGTGGTAAATTTGAAGGTCCAGAAGCTTTCTGTGAAAGTTATATTGATCTTTACACTCTTAGTCATGGTTTGTTTTGTTAGTGATATTAATTTTAGTGGAATGAATGGAGTCAACACTAGGTTAAGTGAATAAATAAGACCTGAACTGCAGCATATTCATCATCAGGGTATTAACCTATACTGCAGAAAAATCGACCAGAAAAAATTCTGTCGACTTTGGGTGGGATTCGAACTAAGGTTGAGGGATTGAATCCCACCCAAAAGGTCTATAAAATGTCTGATAGTGTATATAAGTGGAACATATCAACACAAAATAATAATATTTTACCACTTAAAATCTTATCACTATTTTCTGTAAAAGTAAGGGGCAGTGTAATGTGAATTTCACATTGAGAATATGTATGCAGAAAAAAATGTATTGTTTTGATTAATATATTGCAGAAATTGTATTCTAGTCTAACAAAACAATGAATCCTACTAGTATTATGAAGTTGCTTGATTTAATCTTCAAGATATGTTTAGTTTATCTATTATAGTGAAGTCAAAAGTAACATGACTTTAATTGTTTGGCTGATCAATTGATGTTGAAGCTGTATGTCCTATAATTGTTATTGTAAATTTCGAATGTATTTATTTAAATTTTGTACTGACTATATTTATTTCACATATAATTCAGCAAACAATCTTCATGTGGGTAATAAAAACAAGCCAAACATGGCAACTAATGGTCTGATATTTACATGGACCAGATACTGGCCTTCAAGATTTGTATCTTTTCAATTCTCTATAATTATAAAATAATGTCTATATACAATGTAACATGGACACACTAGAAAATGACATGTCTTTGGTTTGTATAGTCCTTGTAGAGAAGCATCAAAGTTTGCTTAAAGTGCCTGCACCAAAGAAAAAGAATTGGTATACTGCTACCTTATACTTTATACCAGAACTCTTAAAGCAAAGTTGTCTAAAAGGTTCAGGCACTTTAAAGCAAGGCCACATATAGGACAATTGTTTCTCTGCCTGTCATATTCGAAAAGAAAATGGGACAATAAAGATTTATTTATAAATACTGTATAATATACAAATATAAAATCCATGACATATAAATATCATCCTTTTACTATTCTAGACATAATTATATAACATTTCTTTTTTTTAAATTTCCTATTGATACATTTCCCTGGTAAGTTAAGAATGACATATTTCTTGACAAAAACACACCACTAAGTATGTGCTTACAAATAAGCATTGGAATTAATTGAGAACAAACGTCTTTTGGGTATTCAATAGCACTAACTTCTTATTGTCAAATATACATAATATACAAGTATTCAGAATATCAATAAAATATTTTTCTTTAATTTTCTAGAGATGTCTAAAGAATGTTCTAATTGATTAATTTTCGTTAAAGATCCAATGCCCAATGCACAACACTCAAAATAAGAGAGAGGCGGAATGTTTGGGTACCGGACAGATAGTTATCCATAATATATTTTATAAATTGCACAATAGGATTTGAACCAACGCTATTGATGCATGACTTAATATACTACTAATTCTGCTTTTAACAATTTTCGTGTTTATTACATGTATATTCATTATGTTAATTCTTAATTGTTAACAACCCAAAGTCAAAGAGAGCTAAAGCACAGT
>JAVSBT010106101.1:0-11836 GCA_033118115.1 Pharyngocirrus eroticus
CCCCCAAGAAGGCAGTTAACATTTAATTCATTTGGATTTTCTGTAGCATGTCAAGGTGAAGTGGTTGGTGTGGATTTCTCATTAAGAAAGCCCCTATTTCATTACAAACCCTTGCCTTGACCAAGTTGATTGATGTTTTTAGCCATCTAATTTAGTGGGGTTTTTTTTATTGTTTGTTTTTATTAGAAAGAATAGAACTAATTAATTTCCCCATAGTAATCATGGGGCACCGCAAATGGCATGAACAGACTTTACAGGTCTCCGTGTACAAATAGTCACAAAGCAATTAACAATACCATGTAAAAATGTACAGCATGTTTTATTAATGATAGATATTCTTAAAATGTGGTAAGAAGATTCAGAGAAATCAGAGACAAATGAATTAACAAAGCTGTCGATCAATGAAATTGTCATAAAGATCTTCATTTGTTCTTATACCTGTTCATTTGAGAATTTTCCAACCAGTTCAAGTTCAGTGACCCAATTTTCTGTGCTATATGATTAGAACATACATGTACTTGACAGAGATTTATTGCTCTGAAGTAAATGCTTACAGTTACATTTGCAAAATGTATTCTAAATTTATTACTTCCTTCTTCACACTTATTCAAATATGGTTATTTTATGACCTTTTTAACACAGATAATAAAGTTCTTGGTCTTTTAAATGTCAAATTGATTATTCACATAAGGGATAGAGTAAACTACAGCAAACTACTCTAGACTAGATTGTTGTTACCAATAGCATAGACAATATAGTTAAAAAACTAGAAACATTTCTTGGTGCTTGAACTTGCTGTCAGATGTAAAGATACATATCGTAGTCCTAGCCTATCTCTACTGAAAGCATTTCCTCATACCCGGGACACAGGGACATTGGGAGAAAAAAACCACTGTTCTGTACAAACTACCACCTGTCAGAATTTAGTGGTCTGTATGGACCATCTAGAGGCCCTGGATCTATTGGAATGCTCTTATGTTGACTAAATTGTAACTGAAAAGCATACCCTCGCTGGTCTTTTTATTCTAGAATCATGACTTGAATCTACCACTCCGTCTAGGTCTCCCAGGTGTCAGCAGATGCTTATTACAGTTGAGCAATGATTTGTCTTATGTCCCAGAGTAATCAGTCAATGATATCGCAATCATATTTTAGAATTTCAAATATAGATGTATTGGATATAGCATTGCGACTATTTTGTTGTATGTCTGGCAGGACCTTTACTGCACATGTACTAAGTCTTTTGAAATGAGACATTTTTATTCTTGAAAAGAATAATCTGCATTTTGTGATAGTGTGTATTAAATTCCACCCGTTCTCACCTAGAACAAAAGAAAATTTAGAAAGAATATTCACTGCTTGACATTTGGAAGAACTTGGTTGTTTTTTAAAAGAGCACACATTTCTGACAGAGTACATGTCATTCTACATATTGTAGATGATCCAGCTTCCTTATGAGACTACACAATGGAATTTGTTCCAATGAAATTTATGGTTATCGTGAGTGGTGATATAATACATGTATACCTTAATGGGTGCAATAATCCTGAAAATCCCTTAAATAAAAAGTAGCTGATTTTATTAGCTATTATGGGAACAAATCTAAGGGGAACGAGGGGTGTAGCGGTTAGCTTAAGGCACTTAACCATAGATCAGGCATACACCAATAATGCCAATAGCATGGGTTTGATACCTGCTTGAGACAAGTGAAAGTGCCTTTCAACTCTGTAATGTTTATCAGAAATGTCTGGCTAGTTTCCCTATCCAGCGGAAAGGATGTAAAATGTGGTCCCTTGTCATGGATTCTATCCCCATGGCATGCAGAAGAATACCAATAACAATGACTGAAAACAATGTCGTTATTCTTCTTAAAATTCTCTGCAATCTTTCCTGACAACAGACTTGAACTCTAACTCTCCCAGGGCTCTGTAAGAGATCAGTTCTACGGAACTGAACAGACAACCCTGGTAAAATAAGACATAGACAATACAATACAACTATAATGACTGGTTTCCATTTACACTTTACAGAGAGTTGTATTTGTCACATACATAAACAGGCATAATTTCTTTGAGGATCACAATATAAGCTGATTATTGATTATTAATCATTTTCAGATTTAGTGGACAAAATTAAGAAATTGATCATTTCCACATAATCAGAATGTCCAATTTGTATCACTTGATGGTATCCTTAAGAAATCGATCTCATATTCCCTGTGTAAATACTCTTATGACCAATGTCATATTGGTATCAATTAAGCTTTTCACTCTTTCTACCTTTGATCAAGGTAATACACTTGCAAATGAGAATATTTGACGAGCAATTGAGGAGGTTTCTTTTACATCACAGCAAAGCAAATATAATTATCTTTCTCTATAAATAGTTTTCATTACTTTAAGATTATATTACATGTAGCATGCTTTATAATGAAATTGATATTGACTGAACCGCACCAAATATTTTGATTAATTGTGCAAAAACTTCTCAAGATGATTATTGGTTTTGATAAGTTCCAACATTAACGTTCATGCCAGGTTTGAAAATATTCAACAAAGATGGAAATAATCTTTTGGGGCATGGGACAGACTGACAGGAAGACCCTCAGGCTCAGACCCCTGAGTGTTTTGTCTTTTATTGAATTTTTTAATGTCCTCACTCTTCAACAAATATATGTATAAAGGAAAAACATTTATGCCACTTGTAAAATAAGCAGAAATATATTGATAACGAATATTCCGCTCATGTGTAAAGTGACATACAATCCCATCATCTTCTGTGAGACTGATTTTTTTTTGTATAATTTCTAATTCTACACACATGATAATTCAAATATCAATTATTTTTTATGGTGGTGGTGAGAGTTGGGGGTGGGGGATGACCCTGAGGGCTCAACACTTGATGGGTCCTCAGCAATTCTGAAGGTTTTTGTCCCTGAGAATCCTAATTATTTGACACACTTAAGATGTTGAGATAAGAAGTCAACTTGCATGGAAAATCAGAAATAATTATGTGTTCATGAATTTGGCTACCTGTAGCATATCAGATATATCTCAAGATATTTTTATGTACTTAAAGGTTATTATAACCAACTTCGATATACCTAAGTATTATTAGTACGTAAAGATTTTTTTTTAATGAAATATCTCTGTCAAAGCTCTTTTGAACTTTATAAATAAATGTCGCATAAAGGAGTATAATTATTTTCATCGATGACATTTTGCTAGAAAATTGACTCAGCAATACATTCCATCAAATTAGCAAAGAAAGCTTTTCCAACTCATATAATACCAGAACGGCATGCGTCACAGATGTTTGACATGTTTTTTTCTTGGAATGATGGATAGTGGCAATAATATGGATATTTATTTAGGGATTCACATTTTGAAATAGCAGGACCAGGGAGTCTGTAAGTGTTACCAATACAAAAAAATATCTTCGGTGGCAGCTTTAAACAGTTCTAGTTGCACTATAGTGTATCAGTTACACTATAGTGTATCTTATTTTCATCTGTTTTTTGGTCTTTTTATTCTGCTAGAAACATTAGAATCTTGAATTTAATTTCAAAAAGATAAAAGCATATATTATGAAGGTTATCGCTTTGTTACCAATTTTTTATTTTATATTTTCAATTCTGTACATGCGATATATTGTTAGTTTCCTTGTTGACCTAGAATTTGAGGAAATCATTTAACTGCAATCAGCTAGAATATTGAAAACAAATCAGCCATATGATGTCTATACTGGTATCATTTTGAAAGAACCTGACTTGTGTGGGAAATTTTAGGTGAATCAGCTGAGTGGGTGAAAAATATAGCTTGCTGTCTGAAGTAAATTTGCACTTTTTAGTATTCTAATGCATGCTCTTCAGTTTTGTCTATCTACTTGTTGTGGCGTGTAATCTGATTTGAATGGAATTAAAAGTTTTCTGCGGACATGTTATTTGTGAACATTCTAGTTTTCATTACTCTTGCATGCATTTTCATCAGTTTTTAGTTGTTATTTAATTTTGTTTTTGGTTTGTGTTGAACTTTTTACCTGCATGTACTTGAGAGGGATTGGATTAATGAAATGGTCAGTGTGGCAGACTTGTTCAACTTTCATAAACAAAACATTCTTGGATTCCTTTCAATTTTCATTCAACAAAGATACTCTTCTCTGTGGAAGTTGTCTTTTTCCCATGCATCTTTATGTTGTAAGATGTTAAAGATACATGTCATCCAATGAAAGAAGAGTAGCAGCAATATTAGTATACTGACAGGTTTATGTCAAGAAGCAATTGCATGGTATAAGGTACTAGTCAACCGAGAAAGAAACTCTCAGGGAATCTATATTATGAAAATAAAATAAAAAACTGGTATGGTGATATTTTTAAGGCAATGAAATACTATAGCATTAATGCTTATACAGCACAAATGCATTTGAGGCATCCTATCAAAATGTTATCTTTTCTGAACCGAAAAAACCCACCAAAAATCATAAAACTCTCACAAAAGAATTAATCAACAGTTTCAGTTTTCAAGATATTGAAATACGAAAACAAACTAAATTTATAGAGCACTTTTGTATTTTGAAAATTGAAGGAGTTAAATTGATTCAAATTATGTTATAAGAAGTTTTTTTGATACTTTGTACAAAGGAAACTGACCTTTAAGTTATGTGGAAATGTACATATTAATATAATAGATTTGAAAGCAAAACTTTCCTTATGCACAGTATGCGAATAAAATAATGAAATAAGATATTCGGTTTGAAACCTACATGTCTCAAGTCATCAAGGACTCTCTTCAGTGTTTATTTCAAAATTAAGATCACAATGAAGTGCTGAAACCAAAAATATATACACTAACTTTCAATGTTCAAAAATGTGTATTGAAAGTAGCAGAATAGCTTCAATTTAAAAAAAAACCAATTTGTTGGTAACAGAATTAAACAAATTTTACTGCCTTAAACATATGAACAATGTCACCAAGTACACAATGGCCTTCAGCAATAAGTTTTGAGTGGAATGCTGAGATTGATACCAAGCTTTGATAGTGTTCTTATTTTGAAGACACTTTACTGAGAAATGTTGGTCAATAGGACTTAAAAGTTTCCCTAGGGGTAAGATAGAAAATGGAGGATTGGAGAATTAATGTCTTTTTCAAGAAAGTATTGACCAGTTGATTATAATCCAGTAGATTTCAACATTATCCTTCCTTTTATATTGGCATAATTTCTAGAGAGACCAAAATCTGACGCAAGTACAACAACTTGATGTTGTCATGAAAGAAGAAAGGAATTGTGACCTTTTGAAAGAAGTGCTTACAATGAAAAACGGCAAGAGAGATTTTCAGTTGTTCTTTGGTGCTTTTTTAAAAATAACCTTTCTCCAATGCTCTTGGGTATTTTTCTTAGAAGCATTTATTTTGGTGGATGAACTGAATGATTTATTTCGGAAATCATGACTGCTGTTCACTGACAGTTTTCATTGCCCCGGAGTAATCATTAGCCTGCTCGACAATGAAGAGTTTTAGGGAAAAATAGAACTTTCTAAAGTCAAAGGCATTGTATGAGAGGATAACGAGTCTCATTTAACTTGTCCCTTATGTGCTTGTGACACTTATAGCCAAATTAACGAATACTTGCATTCTCGGACAGGAAGATCTTTTCCTTCCTACAAGAGTTGATGAATTACTTAAATATAACTGACAACGGCCACCCTTGCATTATTGAGCACTTCACAATTTTCAAGGAGTTTCTCTCTCAACTTTTTTTTCTCCTTCTTAAGTCATTTTTCTATTCAATCATCTCCAGATGCTTTTACTTTTTTGTCTTCTTACTACTTCATATCATTAAGCAAATGTCAGAAAAGAAAAAAAATGATGGTAGAAATGACCTTAATGAAAAGTAAATGAATTCTTTTGGTGATGACATCATAGTATCTTATGTCATAATGTTCACTTATGCTACGGTCACAATTGCTCTTACGAACGCCGTACAAATAATTATTACATGTGAGAAATAGTCCAAGAATCTTTTGCACAGCGTTCGTAAGAGCAATTGTGACCGTAGCATAACTCTTCACTGGCTCAATATTTTTTGTGTTGTTGGTCCACTTTACAGTGGATTCTTTGAAGAAAAAAAAAGGAAAGTTAATTGGTTTCAGCATTATTTTTCCTGTCAGCTTGCTCTCTTTGATCCTAAAAGAAGAAAAAGAACAAGAAGGATTTTATAAAAAAAAGAAAGAAGAATTGTTAGGGGAGCGTTTCTTAATGTTGCACTAGCCCATGATTTGGGATCAACAAGGACAAGTTTTTGAGATACACAGGGAATAGTTTACCTTGATTCACATTGCAGTTTACTACACAAAATAACCAAACTACTATACTAATTTCATCAGATTTAACATAGCAGATATACAAACTGCTATGCAAAATCCTGAAAGTGCGATTCAACTATTCCCTGATACAATTAGCAATGGGAATGCTAGGCTACAAGAGAAAACTCAAGTATTGTTACCGTAGCAAAACTCTGCAGTATATGTAACTATAAAAAATGGTTGTTCCTGGAATATAGATATAACCAATGCATTGTATATACTATTGTCCATTTTGTGCTGCTTCTACTTCAGCAGTATATGAATTGTGGTTTCCTTTTTTTTTGTTTTTTGTCCAGTGATATCTTACAATTGAATTCAGACTGTGCTCTGGGAATAAAGTTGTCTCCTTTCTATTGTTTTTCTCTGCATGATCTTATTCACAGACCAATTTATTTCAATTTCTTACTTAATCATGATCAACGGCATTGCCAAAGCCAATAAAAATAAAAATATGTTTTAATATGGATACTTTTTTTTTAGTTTTCATATGTACATTTAGCTATAGAAATAAGACTTGTTTTGAAGCTTTGTTGAAATATATGCTATTGTCCTATAGTATAAAAACTCTTTGTAACTAAGGTTGTCTTGAGTGGATTGTCCTTGGAAATAACGCCTAGCATATCCAGAGGGGTCTTGGAAATTTGAAACCAGTGATAGGCAACCAAATGTATTGATGTAAAGTTTCTGATTTAAGCTTAAGGGTGTCACATTTTGAACTGGGTACATTTACATTTAATTGATAACGAACTTCCCAAGTTTACGAGGCTATTTTTGTAACTTGTTTTGCATTATATCATATGACTTTCAAAGAAGTATACAGAGGATTTTAGTCCATCCATGAAACAAGCGAGTCTTTGGGGGGTTTAAGGCTATCACACTGCTGGTCCATAGTGATTATATAAATGAAAAGATTTTGAATGACGGAAGCTTTCTATAAAGTATGAATAATTGGCTCTAATGTCTGTACTATAAAGATGCACTTTAAGCTTTGAAATATTGATATGTGGCAGTAAAATTGCCTGATTCTAGTCTTAAAATGGTTCATTTGACTTAAAACAGAAAAAAGAAATCTAATAACATTAGCATAGCATTCAAACTTAACCAGAATCCTCTATTGATATGACATATGTGTTACTACTAATCCAATGTTATAAAACCAATCTCATTACCTGAGTGTTAATAAAATCTTAGAAATAGCACTAATAGTTATTCTTTAATATTTTGCAATTTTTAATTTTTCCTTATTTAGAGTTTGTAATCATTGGCAAGCTTTACTTAACATGGGAGCTGTACATCTATAATGGAATTTAGTAAAATTGCCTGTGAAATGGATGTATAAAATGCAAAAAGTATAACTTTTCCATGGTCCCCCCCCCTCTCCCCATCCCCACCACCTCTAAAAGGTGAATTAATTAGATAATGTATATAAATAGACGTGTGAAATCCACTAAAATCATTTGGTGAAAAGGTAGTTACTTATATTGAAAAAAATCTTCTTGACAAGCCAATACTATTAGTTTTCCTTGGTCACTTTTGAACAGGTTGACTTCACTAGAGTGTCTATTCTGGGATTGAACCATCACCTTGATCTGTGTAGTTTTACAGAGGAACAAATTGATCAAGAGGATGTACACTACTGGATCCCCTCTCTCTCTATCTCTTACCTGTTGATGACTGACAGCTGTGAAATCTATTTTCTATTCACTTCATTCATATTTCTATTTGTAGGAAGATAGGAGTTGGATTTATGGAAAATTGGATTAACTTTAGCTAAAAGATGGCTGGCAATATGCAAAATCCTAACTTATTGATGGTGCCTAGTTCTGCTGGGGATGACGATGAGGAAGATAACAGTATGGAAACTGAAGGAGATTTGCCTGAACAATTCAAACATTTTACGTTGAGAAAACAGACTTCTTACAGGTGGGTAATGTAAAGGCATCCTTAATGCATTTGTTTTCTAAGGAACTTTGACAGGTGTGTAACTGAAGAGAAAAAATAATGGAAAATAGCAGACCAATATAAACAAGTTCACAGATTTCTGTTCAATTAAGATTTCACTTGGATTTTAACATCTTCAAGTAGACAACTAATGGTATGCTTCTAAAGTTTATGAAAATATCATTGGATTACAAGATCAAGGCTTAATTGCGTTATTTATTGTGGGAACAGAAAGACCTCCAAATTAAACTTCTTATTCTGCAATGATGATATTGATTTGCTATATATAGCACAAGATTTGATGAATCCTCTGTAATATTTCAAAGAAGCAAGTATCAGTTTTGTTCAATTAGTGTTGTCATTGAACATGAACAAACAAACAAACAAATGCCACAGAGAAAACAAGAAGCATTAGATAGCATTGTATCTTTTTATGCATTTCCAAACTCCAGATATGCATTCAGCAACTTTATCCAAAGCATTTTATAATTTTATTTTTATTCATTTTGAATGATACAAAAAGTCTTTGATGATATAAATGGAATACCTCTTTGCTCTTTCCACCCTGGAAGAACATTGATCATTAGCGCTTTTTCTTTCAACAACCTGAAAATATATACAACTAACTATGCTGTACAATGAGAGAGAAAAAAAGCTACATCTAAATTTTGAATTCCAGGGGCATAAAAGTTTTTTAAAATAGAACAAACATAACTACTACCAGGTTGCCAAAGAAAATACCAGTTCTAGGGTTGTCAGGCTGTACCTGTCATTGGAAGGAACATAAAGTATGATTATTATGCAATTAGATTCTAGGATAATGTAGTTCCTTTTCCTGGCTCACATCCTAGAAACTGGGTGGATTGCTTGATTGAAGTAGATATATATAAAACACTAAAAAGAAAATGTTTTTTAGTTCTAGGATCTAGGAAGACCATGTACTTGTTGACTTGTTGACTTATTAGATAGTTGGCAAACTTACATGTATATCTTATCAGTGTTTAATTTATGAATGCTAGATGTGACCTTTGACTTCAGCAGCATACATTTTCTTCAGGTGATATATGTAATACAGTGGAAGTATTTTAGTATTTAAGGAGGATAATATTTGCTGATGCAGTCCCTTTAAAGTACTCACACCAAGGAAAAAAAAAGTAAAACCATACTCGAGCCATGAAGGCCCATCAGGCCCATCAGGCCGATGCTTATCCCCGGTTTCTGTAGCACAAGCGACTGAGAGCTTTCACTCCCCCTGGACAGGATGCCAGTCTATCCCAGGTTACTTT
Source organism: Pharyngocirrus eroticus (assembly GCA_033118115.1). NCBI lineage: Eukaryota > Metazoa > Annelida > Polychaeta > Saccocirridae > Pharyngocirrus > Pharyngocirrus eroticus. Next base: position 9,589 of record JAVSBT010106101.1, read on the forward strand.
CCAGGGGTATTTCTAGAACCCGTTTATCGTTTCCTTGGTGAAGAAGGGGAAATTTGGACTAAGTATCTTTCCCAAGGACACAGACACAGGGAAAGGAGGGGGGTCGAACCCTCCACTTTCTGATCTCTTGTTGCATGCTTTGTCACTGAGCCATCGTGCTCGGGTACACCAAGGGGGAGGAGATGGTATAATACCGCTACCCTATACTTTATACCAGCACTCTTAAAGCAACTTGGTCTAAAAGGTGCAGGCATGGAATAACCTTTACTTATTTATTGATAATTTTCTCTGCCAGTCAGGGTGGGGATGAGAGCTGGGTCGGGGGAAGGGGTAAGGTTCCTAGATTAGCAAGTAAGTTTTTAGGTAATTATTTTTGTGTGATCTACTGACTGTGAATGAAGTGGTCTTTCTGATGAATGGACTTCCTTGATCACAGTGATGAATACCCGACAAGTGTAAATTATTTCAATTTCAGCTGTTGAAAAATGCAATTTATGAAGAAGTAGGTCATAGATAGAGATACTTGAATGTGAAGAGGTAGCAGGGCATGCCTCAATATTCAGTACTAATTTGATAAACAAGAAACTTTTGATATGAACTGAAAGTGTGTCAAAGCTTTTTGGAGATGAATCTATAAAATAAAAAGCTTTTATGATATCGTGAGAATTAATCATCCTTTTATTTTTCTGTCAAAAATAAGTTTACACAAGTAGAGAAATGGGCCTTTGCTTTTTGCTCATAAAACACTCCATTTCATTCAGAGAAGCTATCCTTAAGACTTTCATCAGAAACAAAGTGTTATTTTAGCTCAAAATAATAGACTTTTATTACTTAATTTCCTTATTATGTAGAATAAGAGTTATTATATCTCAAAAAATGCAAAATAAGATAAAAACTATAACAATATTAACTAATTACTGTGTGTGAAATAATAGAAGAAAATAGAGTTAATAATAGTGCTTCATGTGATATCAAAAATATGTGTTACAAGTACATATAGAATTACAATGCAAAATCCAATCTGCCTGTTTGTTGGTATGACTAAAATTGGTTTGTTTTGCTTGTTCCTTTGTTTTGCTTGTTCTTTTTGTGAATTATTGGCTATTGTTGACTAAAGGTGACAAAGTTCTGGACCTTATTCCTCTTCTATCTAAAATAAAAAAACTGGTTGGTGTTCTGAATTCAATGATAAAGAATTTGATTTTTACTTATAGATTTTAGTCTTCTTTCAGATCATGTTAGAAACAAATTACACACCTCTTCAATTTTTATGGCTGAGTATTTTGTCACCAAAAAGAAAGGGCATTGTTTGAAAATATGTGTGGCTGTGATTCATTTTTTAGCTATCAGATTACTCTGTGAATATGTCATGTCAGTGTAAGCTCGTAGACAGCTTAGTAGGTTGTAGATTTGAAAAGTGCAAGGAGAAAATTATTCACACTTTCATTTGGTAAGTCTTAGTCGCAACGACTTGAGGATTTTATGTAGTGAACAAAAATCGTTATTTTAGTGAACATGACAGGAACTGTCTCTTGTGACAAATAAATTTTGTAGAATGTGAACAAATAAGATTACTCTCAGGCGCATTGATGAATTCTTGGATCCTAATTGAAATTGATGTAAGATTTCTACTTCAAATATCAAAATCAATAACAAGTGGTTAAGAATTTCAAGAAGAGAAGCTTCAGAATGATAAATGAGGGAGAAATTAAACTTAGAAGAATTCACTTTGTCTTTTTTGCATAGATTTCTATACGTTAAACAAATAGTTGAATAAATGGCATCAGCCGAATCAAAGAAGAGAAGACAAGTAAAAGATAAAAGAATTGAAATAGATCCATATCTCTTGGATTGAAAATCTCAAGTGGTTATGTACGTTTTTCAAGTAGCCTTTTTTTATTTCAATAAGCTGTACTGGCACCACAGTTCTGATCGATTGCATTTATTGCGCTGAAAGAAGGTTAGAAAAATCATATAAAATGATCAATAAAGGGATGAAATATAGGTTAATGTTGAGCATTTGGCTGTAAAAATGTCACTTTTTGTTGAAGAGATGAACAAAATATTAGAAAAGTCATCAATATTTTGTCTACCCACAATGCTTTGTAGATAAGGTCAAGTTCAAATGTCTCATGGGAATGGACTGAGGATATGTAGGAGGGATTTTCTTTTATTTTCCAGATTTTTCGCCTTCTTTGGGGAAGGTGGGGGGGGGGCTAAAGAGGTTAATTTTAAAAGAAACACATGA
>JAVSBT010106212.1:0-15508 GCA_033118115.1 Pharyngocirrus eroticus
TAAAGTTTCAATTAAGAACCATTCAAAAGCTTTAAAAAACATAAAATTCATGTTTTTTTGACTTTTTATTTTCATATGTTCATTAAGTCCATTTCATCATCCCATCAAATATTGCACATGACAAATTATATTTATTTGTATTCATTACACAAAGTGCTGCAAAAATAGCTTTCATACTGTTCATCTTCTAATGGGCTCATTAGAATTATTTTTTGAAAATTTCCTTTTGCTGATATTCAGACTGAATTGAAGTAATGCCATATTTAAAAAAAAACTGGATGAATTATTGATCTACTGTTTAAACTTGTAAGTTGTGGAAAATAGATTTTTATTTAAATTAATTTCATGTACACTAATCAAACACCAGGTGGAAGCTGTGTTCCGACATGTTTTGGAATCTCCAGTCCATTGGTCTTTTCCAGAAATTTACTATTATTGATTTACACAAGCACTCATGAATACAGCCCTTATAATCCATTTGTAAACGAATCCCTATAGAAAATTCCATCAATGGTTTCTTTGAATATATGAGTTTTGATCATCCTTTTTACTCTTTTCACTGCCATTGTACATTGCTATAATGATGAATTACAAAGGCTTGATTTAAGAAACATTGGCACTCTTACTATGTGTTTAATCAAATTGGGAAGAATAGAACTTCCCCTCAAGACAGTTGATGACTCTGTCTTGGGCTTGATAAAAAGGTTCTGTAAAGCTTTGATGTGATTCTATTGAAATTTTTCATTCTGTAATTGTGCTTAAACCATTTTTTTCCCCTCACAAGGATCTTGCAAGATCTTGCAAACATGAAGCCCTGTACTATTGTACTACACATGTGTTTTATGCCATGAAGAAAATACCAAAATTCACCTGTTTTCATAGGGGTTGTTTTGTCATAGATTTAATCTGTTATTCGATTTGATGAATAAGAGAATCTACATATCTAATGTGATTGAATTTTTGTGAATCACATAGCTAGGTCTGAATGGTTATTGGATTGTATTTTGTCTGATAACACATATTTTCTTGAAGCTGTAAAGACTTTATTATTCTCCTACTTTGGATTGACAATTTACTGCAATTTGTTAGCTATGAATTAGTTAATGCTTTCTGTAGCTCATCCATCATATTTCCTGGCTTTATCAATCTTGGCTTGTCAATGGCATATTTCTAAATCATTAGATTTTGATGAGAAAAGCGTATTGAGCTTGACTATTTTTTTCTCCTGAATTATTGAAATGTACCATGCTATTAACACAGTGATGGTAAGATTTTTATGACATCCCATTTTTAGTCATTCTAAAGTCTAACCAGGAAACACACAGCAAACAAACCATCACAAGATGTCTGTTGATGAAGTGAACATGATAAGATTTGACATGACGCTAAGTATGACTAAACCATGTTTAAAACCTCCATCCAGAAAAATGTTAGAATTGAAAGAAGATGTTATGGCATCTTAAACCTTTAGAATTTGGCCTATGACAAAGCCATTGTTGAAAGGTCTCGTGCAATGGGAATTACACATTTCTGCTTTGATAAGGTGCACAGTTCCGTTGCTTCCTTCTTTCATGAAAGGTGACAAGCTATTTCGAAAGTAGGTCAATTGGAAGGAGGGGCTTGACATTTGGAATTGCAAGAATCCATCATAGACTCACTAGTTATGATTATAAAAGGGACTGCGGGGAAAGGGGTCAGAGGTCAAATGGAAGCAGTCTTGTGCAATAGCTTGAATAATGTATAGGTCTTCCTGCCACAACTTTATCAAACATTCATCAAAATTGCAGTGTCAAAGCAGACACTTGTACTAAATGCTTGCAACAAAAATATGTCTCTGAAGAGCTATGCCACCGTCTGGTTTTATCATTTTTTTCCAATACCAATTTGATGGAGTTATTGCTACAGAAATTGGATCAAAATTTTGTATTGAGATAGCGTGTCCATTTAAAAAGCCTTTGGCTTGATATTCATAGCTTTTGTAGCCTGCTTTGGTTCAGGTCTTTTCAATTCCTTTATGATTTTCTTGGTACTATGGCATTTGAACAAAACTATTTGTAGTTGGAAATCAGTACAAAGGAATACCATTGGTATCAATAGAAACATATGGGATTTTTTCCATCATGGCAGGGAAGTTATGACCAGAAATATTTCCTTTGCAAGCCATTAAATGAAGATCAATACAAACATATCAAAGGCAAGCAAAGTAAAAAATAAGCTTGGTAAAAGACAACCTGGGGTTTAATACCTCTTAATATAGACAGAGCTGATTGTTTAAAGTTTGAGAATACAGAACCAGGGTTAGCATATAGATGTTCAGTATAGCTGTCAGTACATAGAGTTAATCAGTGATAAGGGAATACATTATGATAGAAGATAATAAAAATTGGAAAGGATTACTAATACCTTCACCTCTAGCATTAGAAGTTCCATTAGAAGTTTGGATAATGAGTTTCTGATGATGAATATATACAGACTATTTTCTCTTTTTCCCATTTGGTCACTGCAATTTATTCTGCCAGACATCGAGAGATTTTCACATTTGTTGGGGCCTTTTCTTGAGATTAAGGCTTTTGAAAAGAAGATTTTTCAATTTTGCATATATTTAATGGAAGAAAGTAGTAAAAGGTTTTCCTTTTCTTACTGCTCTTACAAAAGTTTGTCATATCTGTTATTTCAGATGAAATGAGCTTTTGATGTTATAAGACGTGATGCCAATTGAATGCAAACTACAAAAAGCCATTCTGAAGTGACCTATGTATAAGGGTTCTAGGAGTTTAATTATAGATTTCTCTATCAATCATCCTTCATCAATATAAAACCTGAAAGAATTTTTTTTATCAGAAATGTAAGGTCATATAGTACTGGATATGGCAATAAAATTCTGATAAAGTATATGATTTCCATCATTTTTTATATCCGACAGTTAGAAAAATAAAAGTCAAACCTAATTTTCTATGGCATGGATATAAAAAAAATGTCTGCCTTCTCATAACTTTGATCTAATCTCCCAAAGCTGTCAAAGCCAACTGCATACTTCATCAAGATTTATGCCTTTTTACACATCTGCCCCATTCCAAATCAGCTTTTCTTTGTGGAGATTGAAATATCCTTTACAAATTATATGCCATGATTTCCTTGAAAACAATGCCTGGTATAGGTGTTTTAAGAGCTCACCCTTGGCCACAAAGCAGTAGACTAATATAACAATTGTCTCTTATGACAGTCTTGGAATGGATTTCTGCACCTTGGGTCTAGGTCATTTTCTTACGTTTCATTATTAGAAAAAAAAAGAACTAGGGTTTACTAAAGAAAACAAAATAAACAGGGGTTGAACTGGAATTCTCTTCAACATTGTGATTACCACCAAATCGAATCTCATTTAGACTCCTTTACAAAACATGCCCTTGGATTTTACCTCTGTATACTAGTCAGAAATTAATTATTTTACTTTTTGCTTTTGTCCTTTTTTTAGCTGTGGGAGGTATGTAGGTGTTAAAGGAATGCTTCCATCAAAGCCCATAACTCATTTCTATTTGAAGGTGTTCCGTAATTTTGCCATTGATTTCCTTTCAATTCCTGTTATATATATCATCTCCAATACATCTCATGTAGGGCTTGCCCTTTTTCTACCTGAAAACTAATGCATTATTGTGTGGCATTAAAATACTCCCAGTTATTGACTCTGCTAAAAAATCATTGAGACTAAAATTTGATTTTGTTGTGTGCCAAGATATAAAGAATGCCGGCATCACATTATGTTGTCAATTAGAAAATGGAAACTCAATGCTAGGCATCTCTTGAGTCAGAGCCACTGCGCAAATGCAGTACTACTCTAGAAAAATACAGAAACACATGAAGCAATTGCTTTAGATGTCTACTAGCACATGTGTTACCCTATCCTAATACTTACAAGATATTTTGTCATTCTGTCTCTTTGAATTGCAAGGGAATTATCAACAGCAAAGAAAAACCATTGACATTCATCATTTTGAAAGGTTAAACCATTGAGCAGACTTAAACAAGAAGGGCTGTATAGATATATGGACAGTAAAGGCTTATGGATGACCATTAGTAGAAATCCGTCTTTGAAGACTTTTCATATCTGTGACAAGAATGTCAAGGTTAGAGGCTATCAACGAATCTTTTGGAAGGATTATTGGAATTTATTGATAAGCCTTCTAGAACAAAATGTCATTGGATTCAGAAACTGGTGTCATGTATTTTAAATTTAATCGCAGGTAAGGAAAAAAGCAGTAACGATTACAACCAAAAACATACTTCAAGTTTTTTGAGAGAATTAATCTCATTAACAATAGAATATATCAAGCCATCAAATGCTTTAGAAAAATGTTTTTAAAGTGAAGAACATACCCATAAATGTGTGAAAGTCATCCTCACTAGATATATTTTGAGATGATTGTTCAAATGTTTAAAAGATAATTGCTAAAGAACCCTTTCAATTTGTCTAATCTGATATCAAAAATATTTTTATTTTGGTCATCAAGTTTTTATTACTTTTATACCTAATACTTCTGGGTGTTTTAGGATTTCATTCCTGGAAGCATACACTTTGTCTGACAAAGATGTGCTTTAAAGAAGATTGTTTTGTCACATCTGTATGATCATTCCAAATTTTCTAGGACCTTGATAGAATGTATTGTCCTAAACAGATGAAATGCCACAATGCTTTGATGAATAAGGACTTGTACACAAAGTGATGGATGACAGAAAAATAATATAGACTGTCACTTCTAGATATTATCGTTCTCATATGACAAGAAATTATATTATGTGTATTATTGAGGAGAATTCTGGTAACTTTCAAGGGGGTTATTTGAGCAGTTTGAGACCGAATTGTTCAGTAGAAACTTTGATAAGAAATACATTGCTTAGACTCCATATGACCTAGTGCCTTCAGTTTTGCACCCATGGCCTCATGAAGAAGTCATGATTGTTGTTTCCTGATGCTAAAGTCAATTAATTAGTTAGTAATATCACACATAGGCTTTGATTTCTTCATTAGAAGAGAATTCTTCACGAATGTTTAAGAAAGTAAGACTAGTCATCTTAATTAGGTTTTGACCATACAGCTACTTGATGTTTTCTGGTTTTTATTGCATGGTATGTTCCTTTGCTGAATTTATTTCGTTTTTGTGGCCAAAGGGTTTCGAAACATAAATCTAAGGATTTTGTACATGCTATCCTTTACATGGTAGTCTTCACAAGTGTTTTCAAATATGCCCTAGTTATGGTTTTCTATTGTCATCGAGTCATGATCCATAATCTTGGAGACAAGAATGATTGATTTATTATAGCCTTCTTTTTACCTCTGTAATTAGGAAATCTATGGACTGCATTGTCCATGTGAAGTTGCAGGTCATGTTGTAGTGTCTTCTTGCATGTCCAAACCATAGCAATCTTGACAGGATATGTGTGCTTGTCTTAAAACAATAGTTACTGCCTCAAGACAAAGACCTTCAAAGCAAAAGAGTCTACTGAATGTTTTTCACTAGGTTGGAGAAGGAGCATAGTCTTAAGATGTACACATAGTTAACAACAGTCGATTTTCAATAGTTTCTCTGATGGTTTATATCTCCTACAGGTATCCTAGACTGTCCTACCTATATTCTTATATTGATTGGGCATGTGTGAACAAAAACATAAGCAATGAAACATGGTTGTTAGAAAAGATATGATACGACTTTTTTTAAGTTGTAAAGACTTCAAAGTTGCCCTACACATTGATATTGGATAGTGTAATAAAATATGAGACAACATTCAGTGCTCCTTTTGTGTGGTTTACATTTAAACAGCATAGCAGAGATGCATTTCCTATTAATTTCAAGATAGAGTGTTGCTTGCAGCAATGTATTGGCATAAAATGTAGGATGATAAAGAATCCATAGAGTGCTTCTGTTTTCTACCATTCAACCAAAAAGTTTTGTGTAATTAGTATAGATCAGAGATCAATTAAATCTCATTTTTTATGTTCCCGCAGTGAATGAGAATTCCATTACTTATTAGTGCAGAAATTGCCTAGAAAGAAAAAAGAAAGTGTTACTACATAGGGACAAAAATCAATTAAGAGTATGTTGTGTTTTTATAATAGTTACCTCCTCTGACACTTGTTGTCACGTTTATCATTTATAGACATTGAAGTATTTCTTAATTCTGGTATTTTGTATTGGATGAGTAGTTTAATATTGTTTTTTTCAGTATACTTCCATAAGGTGATTAGGTAACATGTTCTGTGGTTTCTTTTTCTTTTTTTCTTATTGTAGTGATCGATGCATGGTTATTTTCCCAACCTACTTTTGTAGCAGCCATACATTCTATAGCTTTCTGTGTATGATATATTACTCGATGGAGAGAAGGGGCACCTCAAACCCTTACATTTAATCAGAACAGTAATGATTGCCTGCTTAAAAAATCCCCTATTAGTTCCCTCAAGTCAAGAAAAGCTCAGAATACTTAAACAGTTCAATCACTAGAACTAACTGTATACTGGAATTCAATTACTTTAAAGGAAATTGGGCTTCTGCAAGCTATAGCCAAAGTTATCTTGTGTTTTTTTTATATACCTGTATGAAGACATGTTTTGTTTTGTTTTAGGCAGTGTTCTTTTTCTTCTGCAATTGGAAAAATATATATATTATGTTCTTATTGTTGAAGAATGGTCTAAAAATAATTTATTCTACATAATTATTTACCATTGGTATGTTTACATTACTTGTAGTAATCAATACTGTTGGTATATTCATGTAAACAATTCTTCATTGATTGCTTTTCATGAAGGCTTACTTACAATTGAATTGTTTTTGGCATGAAGTTCACAAATTATCTTGAGAATTATCTTAAAAGCAAGCTAAATAGAATCTCCATTACAGTATATTACAAAATAAGTGGATTTGAATAGAATTAATTCCTTCTCTCTAAATGAAAGTTAGATGACCATAAGTAAAACTTGAATTCACACTTGATTAGACTATCATCAAGTACATAGCCTCATCTGAAAACTTACATGCAATCAGTTGAAATTGTTTTAAATCAATGCCATCACACTTTCAATATAGGGTTAAGTCACATCATATTATAAAGCTATTGACGAACAGAAAATAGCAGCTATTTGGAACCATTACATAACTATTAGGAAAAACCTACAATCCACTGAGGGGTGGAGGAAAAAAAATCAGTTTTATTGTATTGTGGGCTACAGTCCTGAGAGAAAAATTGCATTTTATTTGTGTTTGAAACCCTTATTGTAATTGGGAAAAAGCTTTTATGGTAACTTCTAGTATAGACACAACAAGAGATACTTAGAGGTCCATAAGGATTTTTATTATGCAAATTATTACTGTAGAGACATGCAAAGATTTTCCCAGAATTTATAACTTTTTACTCCCTGCTTGGTGTGAATATTGCCTGTGTGGCATGGACTCGTGATACATGACACTTTTCAAGTATATAAACCTGCCCTCATTTTAGCTAAAAGGAAGTTGTTGGGGGTTTTATCAGAAGTTTATGTTGATCAGATTTTATAGCACCACAGGGAGGCTTTGGTTTTCATTTGTATTGATTACTTTTATTGATCTGGTGCTGTATGCATATTGTCAAAGCTTTTGTGTCAAGAACAAACAGGAGAGGACATGGTACTATTGAAGGACATTTAAAGTTTAAAAAGTACTAAAGAAAATTGGATTTGATATTGCATGATTCATGCAAGTGAACTTACTGTTAAGAAGTTGTTCACTATCATCTTAGAAAATAGACCTGCATCTTAGATTGATGGACAGTTTAACAGCCTTATAGCAAGTATATTCATGTTCAGGTTGTTTTCCAATATGTAATTACAAGTGTTGGGGTATTCTTGCTGTGACAAAGCAAAAGGCATGGCTTCTAACATGTACTCAAAACACTATTGAAAATGGCCGGTCTACCCAGAATACTGCTCAATTCAATTACTGCATTGAGAAATAGAATTGTTCGAATGAAGTAAATATTCAACTGTGAATCATAAAACTGTATTTTCTTGGCATAAAGCTGATTTATGCTTCCCGTATTGTTTAATTATGTTTATATTTCCTTCCCTAACTTCTTATATAGGGGTGGTTAGCATTCAGTGGCAAGGCTACTGATGGAAATTTATGAGGTAGTTTTATTGTGTTTTTATACCAATGTAACAAGTCTTGCCAAGATTACTAATGAATGCTATAATCAAACCTTTTCCCAGTTTGCCATTTCTATTATGATTTGATCAGGAAGAAATCATACAAATGGATTTTTTTGGTATTTTTATATTCCAAATGAAACCCAAAAGCTGTTAAGAGTCTTAGTGAATGATATTTTGGCATTACCTTTATTGTACTTTATGCGCTGAAGTAAGCACTTGATGGCATAACAAAAGTGGTTTTAGAGAATCAAGAATGAATGTCAGTAAAATGAAACAAAAAAAATCCTGATAATTGGTGAAAGCAGATATATAAAAAGTAAAATGTAGTTCTCTCCAATTGGGTATGTTTATCACTGAGGCCTTTGCCCATAGAATTTCCTACCACTGGTTTGAAGTGTCTCATTGTACATGTATTTCCTTGCAAAAGGGACCTATCTGATTAGGATTAGGCCATACTATTGTAAACTGATTTTATTAACTTTGTTTGATAGGGATACATGTGTAGAAAAGTGCTGAAACTCCTAGTTTCTTTTCTTTCAAAAGCAAACCCGAGGACAAGTTTTAACTATATCTATTTACAAAGCCTGTTTGCCAGTCTCAGCAAGAAATCCATCATTGTACTTTGTTACCAGATAATTTACGACATTCTCTGAACCCTGTGTTGAATAGTCTCGGTCAATTTTGTACATCAAATCATTAAACTTGACCTTGATTAATGGCCCAATCCGTCATTCTAATTGGGCAGTTCATGATACTATTGTTAAGCAGGTAGAATCTAAAATAATGAATGGCTCACTTTTTGGAAGAAGGAATGAACAATTGTGAATATTTACAATAATTGCTTGCCCCATTCCTTTTTAATTTCCTGATTGACAATGGGCACAGTCTTGTCACTTTCAATGTGGAGTAGGTATGAAGAGTTTTTGACTTGGAAAGTAATAGGTGAATTCTATGTGTCTGCAATCCCTATAATGACCCCCAATTATTCCCTCTTTCTTTATTTTTTCTGCGACTCAGAATTTAAACATATGTGTTTTTTCTTTTCTGTGATATAAAAATAGATATTCTTTTTTTTTCACTCGATCTCATCATAGTGATAAATTACTTGCCCTATCAAATGATTACTTCGTATTTTTGTATCTGCACATTTTTAAGCCAAACTGCACCAAAACATTTATTTTTTATAATAATACATCTAATTGTATTTGGTTTCCCCCTTGAAAGTTAAACATGTAAATATAGAATGAACAATAAGTGCATGAGGACTCAATGTAGAGATAGGACTTTTGCTAGGAGTTCTGGGTAGAATTTATAAACCCCTCTGTACAGAGGGTCTACGAAAAGAAAGATTCTAAAGCATCTAAAGAGTTTGTGTAATGCCCTAGCTAAAAAAAACTTGCATAGAAATGGTGATTGAAGAGACAGCCCTTCATAGCTTATACAGAAAAAACATTTGAAGTAGTTTGTCTGCTTGGAAATAGGGTTCTCTTGGGATGGCATCCATTGTAGAAAGTCTTATTTTCTAAAGCTTTTTTCTTCATGTGTTTTATTTTTCTGCATGTTGGGTTGTGATGTGAAGTAATTCATTGAATGAGTGATGTAAAGGCAATAAGACAAAATGAATCTTATAATTCATAGGAGGATTAAGTTTATGTTGTTTGTTGATTTTATTTCCCTTATTGTGAGAGGAGTTGAAAAAGTGATCCTAAACCCATAGCGCCTATGTGGCCAATTTATTACTGTTTTTTCCAATATTGTATGGACTTTGTTGCTCTAAATCTTTTTCTTTCTTCATTCAGTGAATGCTCCTCTTGTTCCCGTTCATGCAGAAATAAAACAATCTTTTAATGTATTACTAGTGATATATTTTCTTGAGGAATGTCGATTGTTTTTTTTTATTTCCCTGTGATATTTTTTTGCGTAACACTTGTGGGAATTCTTTACATTAACAAGACACAAATATGCATTGATCTTACTGTCAGTGTCTCTTTGTAATTCTAAACTTGATTGTAGAATCTATTTTTAATAGAAGATCCACTATAAACACCTGATATATGAAAGACTATGGGTAGCTACAACATGATGCAAATTAAAGATAAAAGACACCTTTTATAAAGATTTGCATCAAAGTCCCTGATTCCTGTGACCTACATTTGGTAATTCATTTAAAAAAGGGTAATTACTGTGTGTATTTTTGACAAAAATGTCCTTTCAATGTTCCTCCAATCTCTGCATAAATGAAGATAATGTGTATTCCAAAATGTTTGCTTTGAACTCCTTTTTTTCTGAAAGGAGCGAGTCTGTGCACTGGGAATATAACATGGAAGGTTAGACTTAATGCAGGAATTTCAAATGACGTTAGCTTGTCAGCATCTCTGATATTTGAGAAAGTGTTTGTCTTATTTTTTCAGTCCCTGTGTAAGGGATTGATTAGACAATTCTTGATTACATTAAAGACAACATTGAAAGATGAGCTTAATGGCTATCTATTCTTTGATAGAACTCCTATTTATGGTGAAATTGGATATCAAATCTCCAATCTTTGTCTAAGTGTGTTGATTAGATTGGTGTACATGATCATTTCACTTTTAGATCATAGCTTTTGTAGGGTAATATACACCAATAATTCTATGGTCTTGAAGAAGGCTGTAGATAATTGCTCTGGTCAAGGGAAAACCCTTTATGTATCTGTGAATATACATGGATATAATTTTGAGTAGTTTCATTTTCTACGTACAATAACACTGTGAGACAAAGTAAATGTACCCAAACTACTATGTACAATAATTCCTTTGGCCTATAGTTAATAAGCCATCTTTATATAACATGCAGTGTTTATACACCCTGTATAACATTCAATAAAAAAAGCATTATCTATTACTTCATGTCTATTATAGTCGTCTTTTGGCATACCCTGTATGTAAGTAACCCTGTCCTCCAAAGCAATATCTTGACTGGAGGTTTAACAACTATGTGATACCCCATTGTTTGCACACTTTTGTTCTCAGAGACAGTTGTGAACAATGAATTATTAAAGGACAACTAGGGGCTTGATTGTTTGGTCTTTCATTGCCACACACCTTTTATAGGAATTCTAGGAAACTACCAAATTATTCTATCCCCAGGAGTGGAAGATTAAGATATTAATTTCCTTGATTTCCCATCTGCAATGAAGATTCTTAGGAAAGTTATATAAGACCCCCAAATTAATATTACATTTGTAGGGAAGATCCTGTTTATCCATTGCCAACTGATACCTTGTAGAAATGAAGTATTTCAACAATCTTACAATGTCATCAGTGTTCTGAAGATGACATTGTAAGATTGTCGAAAAATTTAACAACATGTATTTGTCTTGAAAATAAATCAAGCAACATGATTTTCGGAGTTATTATCATATTTGATCCTGTTTATTGCGTACATGTTGTACATTTTACTGAATTCCTTGTTGAGTTTCAGACTGATTTCTCATTGTTTACAAAGATTGAAAACACCTTTGAAGTTGGTGGGTCAAAATATAAAACAAGGTATTAAAAATACTGTATAGCAAAGTGGTTTCATGATACTAATTATTTTTAATCAATATTCTAATATCTCACTCATGAAATATTGTTGATTGATGGTGAAAGTTGCTGCAGGACAATTATACATTAATAATCCTAGTAGAATTTCAATACATTTGTATGATATGATCTCATTTTACCTGTATGTATGCAATTATCTTAATTGATATCACAGAATGGACATCTATGATGCATCAAAGCCCCGGGAAACAATCTACTAGTAGAACAATTGCCAGATTTGTGATGAATATTTAATATAAAAAATCAATAAAAGCTTTATTCAAATAAGTAAGAAACTGAATGTAAATTTTGTGAAGTAGATTCTGCATAAAATGAATAAATAAGATATGTATTTGATGATGTCAGGTAAAAGGATTAAGTAAGAAATAAGGCTATCAATATTTGTATTTAGCTATTTAACAGGGTTCGTTGTATAATATATGTGTGTAAAGAATCAGGATTTCCTGATGAAGTAAAGATCAAACTATTTTGATTGAGTCATTGCTAATAATAACATTCAAACAAAAGCAACAACCTTTGCCAAATGATGTCATGAATGAATAATGTGTGTGTTACATCTTAAGTTATCGGAGGTGAAAAATTCAAAACAAAACAAAATGATGTTTTATACATTTCAAAGATTAAAAGATTTGTTCATAATTTTTACTCAGTGGATTTTTTTCTAGGACAATTTGATTATTATTAAAGTCAGGGTCTTTTTTGTGTGATCCTACATTTAGGCATCATCAATAACTTAGCGATAGTAGTCATCATTATTTCCTGCTGCATTCAATTGTTTGGAACTTTTTTTTAAAAAAGCCCTTTAAATAACTAGGACTCATCTAGACATATTGATTGAAGAGAAATTCAATTCTGATATGCAGAAGCAGAAACGTTTTCTGAAAAATGATTTTTTTTATTGTGGTACTGGAAGATAAAAACAGGTTTGAGGCCTACCCATCCCTTGGCTAGAGCAACACTTTGTATTTATCTTACAAATAATGTGTCCATTTCATGAACTTTTCCATAGAACTCCAGGAAAATAGATTGTCCATTTCCTTAGCATAAAAAGCTTCAAGTGAAAGCATTGCAGTCTTTGAAATGGAATATAATTTGTGCAATCAACTATGAGGTCAAAATAGTCAGACTCCACATGGAGAAAAAGGAAATGAATTTAAACATAATGTACACTGCTTGACAGTGAACTGCTTACTTTAATGAATTGGCTTTTGAAAAAAAGGATTATTTTTTTTGAAAGTATGTTTTTGTTAAGGCCAACAATTCTAGCCTTTAAAGCTGCATGGAATTTGATATTGCTGCAGATGGTATCTACCATTGATTCTGTTAAAAGTTTTTTGCATGGGTAATGGAATTACGGGTGGGAAATCTTAATCAAATCACTATAGTTATTCATCTGAAAGATCGCTTTTGTTGTTGTCAGTTGAGGCTTTCTCTGGACGGCAACTAAATGATAGCTGATGATGAAGAGGTAAAACATTGAAAAAAAGAAAAAAGGCAAGTTTTTTTCATGAGCCTCACATCATAACACATCAGCAAATGGGGCAACTCTAATTTCCTGTCATCATAAAAATAGCTTAAGGAATTCAGAAAAGGATAACCTAATTCATAGCAATGGAGTTAGGCTCTTCTCTTTATTTCCTCCATAGCTACTGGGGAAAGGATTGGGTGGGAATTTTTATTTGCTGCAAACATTGTTAGAAGTTACTTGCAGAGAACATATGATATAGTGTTCTTGTGATACAGTTATCATTAAAAGTAAATGTCAATTTCTATTCATTGCCATTTATGCCGCATGAATACTTAAAGTAAACATAGGCTTAGAAATATGGCCTTAAGATTGTGTGTCAGTGACCGTCAATGTAGACAGAGCTTTGATCGTGAAAGAATGATAAATGAAGTGATTCCTTCTACTTTTTTCTCCATAAGTTGGAGATATTGAAAGAAACGCAGGATAAAAGCTAGGTCTTGCACAATTCATTTGATAAAGAGTTATGAGATCTTTTTCACCAGTCTATAGAGTTCATGGGAAGTAAAATGGATGAAAAAGCCTGCAATGATGCGGTTTAATTGAGTGTTACAAGAACACTTTGATTTTTAGTTTGTACACAGTTCTGATGATGATTGTAATATTGAATAGTGAAAACATTTTATATGTCATAAGTAAATGCCATCTCTCATATTTACAATTCTGTTACTATGAGTTGTCTCCTTTTTAAGTTTAATATTTATCATGACTATCTGTTATCATGACTAGCCATTATGTTCATTGCTTTTTGCTATGAAGGCACTATAGTTTTCATATGTGATTTTGATTTTCACATTTGTTTTTTAATAATAATCACATTATTAGATAGACTTATTTTGATTGTAAAACAAGAAAACATAGCACTTACATTTCTTATTGTCAAGATGACTTACATAGATGGATATTGCATTTTAGTTTCAGTAAACAAGTTTAACAATGTCAAGTCTCTGTTTTGTTTATAGTCTCTACAAGGGATTATTTTTCTGATGGAAAATGATACCCTTCCCAGACAATATGCTGTGATAAGCTCATAAGTTTGAGTTGATTCTCTGGTTGTCAGTATGGGGTGCATAAAGTATCAGATTTTTGATATATGTGTTATGATTTTGTGCGACATTGTCATTTCTTCAGATCTCTGTGGGATAGATTTTGCTATGAAACAATAAATTGCCTGCTAATAGTCACATGAAATTTAGGCAACTTGGGTTTAAATAAGGCTTGAAACATTCAAGTTCTAAAAAATCTTTTACCTTATTTTTTTTCTAAACTGAGTAGCCTTGTGTGACTGGACTTTTTTGCACCTGAGGAATTCAGCAATTTAGGGAGATAGTTATCATTAATTAGAATCATCATAAAGCACCATCTTAGGCTCCGTTTCCTACGGTACAGATGAAATGAATTCGTATAATATTACTGACTATAAACATGTCTATATCTAAATACAAAACTTGCAAAATTGAAACACTCTCCTTTATTAATTCAACAATGTTTCTGCACTTTTCTCCATGTCCAATGAAAAAATACCTGAAGATTGTTTCTGAAGCGTCCATTTTATGAAAAAAAATTGTGTCTTCAAACAGGGAAGAAAAAACAAGGAGTGATTCTTTTACAGATTCTAGCCACTTTTTTTACTCTATAATTAGAAGTTCTATTAAGTAGGGGAATGACATCGTGACAGAATTACTCCAGGCTATTCTTGCAGATTCAAGGCATTTTCATATCATGTAATGGAACTTGACCAAATAGAGATGACGCAAGGAATTCTAGTAATGATATCGCCTCTGTTATAGATGGTGATTAATTTGTCCAAGAACAGTTTATTTCCTAAACCTACGAAATATGGCACATGAGCTCTTGGGCCTCGGTAAATTCTTTAAGTAATCTTCAAAGACAGATATTAGTATGAGAGTATTTCATGGATATCATGGGTGGAATACTTGTTTGCCAATGGCACTTGAGATAGTAGCCTGAAATGAAGCCACACAGAATTTCACAATGGTTCTAATGCTTGCACATAAAGTAGTGTCATTGAGAAAGTTTATTTTTTTTCTCGTCTTTATTTTCTTTGAATACAATCTGAATCATTTTTTATCCTCAACTCTTTCTGTATTAGATACATTTTAGAACTCCTATTTCATCACAGAGGATGACAGAGATTTAGTTTGAAGGCTCCCCAATTAGATTGATATGAAAATGTGTCGTTATGGAAAAAGTTAACCTCCTATCACA
>JAVSBT010106434.1:0-15506 GCA_033118115.1 Pharyngocirrus eroticus
CTCTGGTGAGATACAGCCAGTACACACTGGCTATTAACCAATCAAAACACCGATTACACACCAACAATGGGATAAAGAAAGATATTTGAGTTCAATGTGTAAATCAACCAATTTTTATCACCACATCAACTCTATTTCAATGGGCTGTATCTCAAAAAGTACATAGCCTACAGTCACAATAATTTGCATAGCTTCCTAACATGACAGAAGATGTTAGGGTGCACATTTTAACAAAATCCATGATGTCAACTGGGAAGCCCTTGGAGATTTTGATGATTTGACCCAAAACTATATTTAATAATGATTTAAATGTGTAATACATTTTGATAAAGCTTAGTAAAAAAGATTAAATGCTTTGTTTCATATTATGCAAGATTCCATAATGATACTAATTGATACAAAATAAAACACAAATATGTTTCTGTTATTTACTTGAAGTTATCAAGCTCTGTAAATGTGTTTGAGATGGTTATAAAATCAGCAGCAGTCGTACAATTCAGAGTCCTGCTGTCAAGGATGTTCTTAAAAGCTTGGCCCATTGAGAGGAAACCTGAGGAAGCATTTCATATCAAGAAAGAATCGGATAGTACAGCTATTCTGCTACATTGTTTGACCTGGAAACCTTTTGTGAGATATCTTGGGTTCCTCTGTAAGTATTGAAAAGATTATGAATATTGTTGACCTTCATGAAACAAACAAATAACAAGTTAACCTATTTCATTCTATTCCAATTATATTTGAGTATATAAGAATGTTCTGCAAATGTTCAAAGAATATTTCTAGTGATGTCAATAATGATCGATAAATGTTTACAATTAATATTTTGATGACCATAAGGGTACTTTATTTCAATGGTTCAATGAGACAGTTTAATTTATTTTGCAGCTGAAAAGAATCAACTAGCAACACTAACTGAAGAGTGCCAGAAAGCTTTGGAATTCGCTTCATCTATTCTAAAAGATGTGCAGAAAAATTTGTTCGCAGGAACTATCTCACTATGCACACTAGAAATCTTGTTGGGGAATACTCCATGTTTTGTGCAAATTATAGAGGTGCTTGATCTGTGCCACTGTGATACCCAAGAGGACAAAAGGACAAAAGCGGCCATTGAGTACATCATTGATTGTAGATTAAAAGAAATCGAAATATTTGAAAATCAGAGAAGATGGCTCCATCTGTTTAGCACTTTATGTCAGAGTCTACAAAATGGTAAGTGTGTGCAAAACAATTCATCATGTTTTAGTAAATGATAACAATAAGTAGGCCATTCTATCACATATTGTCATCCAAAACATTATATTTAGTTTAGATTTTAAATTTCTTTTCTTAAAATTTGTTGTAAAGGGGGGATGAGGGTCTAATCCTCAATTTAATGACTGTTGTTATGTGTTAGAATATGTCCAAAAGCATCACTCTTAAAAAACAATTGACAAAAAAAGAAATGTCTTTACCAAAAACTGCTTATCTGCACCCATAGTTTTTCTTTTTGTTAGAATTCAAGATATCAATCCAAGAAGTGAATATAAAAAGTTCTGCCATGCTTGATAAAAAAAAAAAATTCTAAAGAAATATTAAATTTCAGGGTGAGCTCTTATGGCCCTGTCACACTATAATGGATTAGAGAACTTACTTCTAGCGTATACTTTTTTTTTAAAACGCAGTCATAAGCATAACGTCCACATAGCATATGTCTTACCTATTTGCACCTATTTTGCCTATTATTATGCCCAACCTGTCAATTACCTATTTATGTTGTATGACAGCGTGTTGCCAGCGTGCTCAACCTTTGCCCAACAATGACTAACGAGCTATATAAACTCTTTGATTTTTCTGAGCAATTTCGACATATGCTAATTTTTTGCACAGCCCTCATGGCACATGTCCAATTATCATGTGGTTTATGGTGCCACTATATATGATGCGAATGGGCGTTGCACAAACGCCAGATATAGGTTAGAAGTAAGTAACTCGTAGGTTATCAATAGGTTAGCCGTTCGATACACCTTAATGCCCACCTAAAAACTTTTGTTTTAAACGTAGACATTTCGTTCTTCTAGCTAACCTCTAGCGTAATTCTAGCGTAGTTTTAGCTTATCTTTAGCGTATGCCTAACCTATATCTTGTACATTGGCATACGACGAAAAAAATTGGGCATGCTCCAAAAAATATTTTGCCCTCGGCGTATGACAACTTATGCCAGCGTATTACAGCTTACTTTTAGCGTATGCAACCTACGCCTTACCTACTTCCAACTTATGTCAACGTACACCAGCCTTCAGTTAAAAATTCTTATGCGTTGGGAAGTGTTATAGTGTGACAGGGCCATTACTTATAATCAGTACTGTATGTCTGCATCATATGGTATATATCACCTAAATTGACAATGTAAATGACTTTTTACATACCAAAAAATCAATCGTGTTTTTTTTTTAGATTTGTCTCATTTGTTACAAAAAGTTTTAGCTCTTAATTATATCAATTAACTCGTAGCATTACAGGAGTACTAATGGCGTAATATATATGCCATGTACAATCAAAGGCTGGTCATCTCTAAATTTGGTTCAAAATCACAATTGATACTGAAAATACTCATAAACAGATATGAAATAGTCTAAAAAGGTATAAGCTATCTGAATACATTATTAAATAATCTATTATGAATTAAAAAATACAGAAAACAATGGTATGAAACCTACATGTTTCAAGTGAGTGATTTTTATTTTTAAGAAAAAAACAGAATGAGTAGAGTCCTTGATCATTCTAAGTGTAAGTTTCAAACCATATTTATGTGTGGTAGCTTTTGATACTCTATGCACCATAAGGCCATTCCAAATTGATTAGTTGGTCGATGGGTGTGACTGACCCAAATTGTTGCCTTTTCTCAACATAATCAGAAATTCTGTAGACTTGTAAATGTGTAATTTCAATTATGAAGATGTCATTTGTGCAGTAACATATATCTGTACATACTCCATGTGAGTTGAAGCATCTCACACCTTTCTGTTGTTTGTTGTAAAAGGCTGAATGAAGTTTAGTTTACCTTGAGATGAAAAAATAAAAATAATCCACCAACCAACTAATCAATTTCGAATGGCCTAGTATTGCATAAGAATATCTTTTCTGAAGAAATGAGGACTGAGAATATTATATTGAAAATTTGTGATTCCTTTCTGATATAGTATATTCAAAGCAACAACACACATTTTATTTTTGTCCACAGTTCAAACAGATGAACTTGAAAACTCTTTGAGGAAAGACACTTCAGATTTGAGTTTGATGGATATCTGCACTCCAATCACATGTCCAGCTGGACTTATTCCATCTCAAAGGCAAGCCCCAAATGTCACATTTTATGATGTCCCTGATGAAGTCAATAATGTCCTTCCGGACGTTGAATTTATGCAAAAAAGCATCATATTTCTTCACTTCTGGGAACAAGTTGGAAAACAAGCACAGGCAGATGAAAGATCCCTTTCTCTTAAAGAGGTAGCTACTGAGATATGGCCTGCTGCGCATGGAAAGTGGTCAAGCTTGCTTAAAATGTTGAATAATGGTACAACTACACTGGAAAATGTAGACAGGTTACTGGATATTTTTGAAAAGGATCCAGATAAGATAAAATTGGAATTGACATATGTTTTCAGTGATGAAATACATCAAAGATGGATCACTGAATCAATAAAGCAGATCAAGAGATACTTGCATATAAAACAATTTCATGAAAGTGCAAAAGTCATTGAAGAAGTAAGGGAAACCTATGAACTTGAAGGAGACTTTGATGAATTGAAGACCATATTGGCAGCGGTATGATTTAAAGTTTCAAGTATTCAGACAAGGCATAGTTGTTGAACAAACCAAAATATTTAATTGTTTTATATTTTTTTATATGTTAATGTTACATACTTTGATATAAAAAATGAAACAGATATAAATTTAATTTTTGTTGACCAATTTATTTTCTGTGAGCATTTAAAAAAAATTACTTTATGTAGCAGACACAAGATCAAATCACTTTTTCAACTTCAGACTAGACACTTCAAAATCAATAAACAAAACAGAATTTTTAAACTGAAATTTGTATACGGTCATTTAGACGTTGTTACAAGTCCATTATTTATATTTTATTAATTTTTTTATTATGCTGTTTTTAGACAAAAAAAATTGAAGCAACAAATTTCATTGGATAAATGTCACCTATTTTGAATATTTGGACCAAGTCAAATTGAAATTGACAGTTGAAATTATAAATGAAATGCATAGTTAGAAATTTTAGATAGAATTTGGATATAAAAAGAAACTTGAAATCCCCATTTTGTTATGTCATAAAACTTCATATTTTTTCCAAGGTGCTGAATGTCCTTAAACTAGTTAAATGATGACCGATGGGGAGTAAAATAAGGTGGAAGTCTTTGATTATTTTACTCAATTTTGATTGTTTTGCTTCTTCAGAAAAATGACAAAAACCAGAAGCTATGCGCAATTGATGACAAAGTTATGAATGTTAGCAAAACATTTATGGAAATATCTCCAGAAAGAGCAAAGTGCTTGACTGGGCTAAACAAATGCAAACCTTTGGTGGATTGGCTTAGAAAATCTGTTGCAGGTAAGCTTGACTAATTGATTACAAACATTTAGTTTTTAGTCTCATTCTAATGATATCTTTGAAATCACAATTCTCTTCTATGTACTTATTGTATTTCTGTTATCCAACTTTTATATTTCCCTTCTCTAAACAGGATTAAAAGAGTTAATTGTTTTGGTTGACTTAGCCATGATAAGTGCAACTGGACAAGGGGATATGGATGTTGCAAGAGTGTCTTGTCTTCATGATGCCGTCACAGGATATGCTCCTCTTATTTACAGTATGCAAAAGGGTGTGGATCTGGAAGGATTCCTCACTTTATGTGAAGGTGTTTGGAAAGCCTGTGATAATGATAAACAATTGGCAACAAAACTTGTGAGTTTGGTTATTATATATTAGAAATGTTTTATAATTATCTAACTTGAACAAGAATGATTCTTAATAAGAAACAGTAAAAAGTAAGTTAAAAAAACCTAAATAATGTCTAGAATTGAAGTTGTCAGACAAGTCAGCCCTGTGTTTCTGTACGTATTATTAATTATTATTGTGTACCGGTACCCTTCCAAGATCATGAAATTATTCCCTTTGATTTGAATTGAAGCTTGACACCACCAGACACTTGGAGTGGATAAAGCGCATAAAAGATTCCCATGGAGCAGTAGAAATGGATTGTCTTGCACAAGTGGCAGCAATCAATGCCAGAGGAGTCTACACAGTAGGGAAGCTTGGAGATAAAACTGTCAAGGTTTGTTCCTAAGTTATAATTCTAAATGAGTAAATCTGAGATCACTTGTTTATGGATTGTTAAATATTTTTGAAATTAAAAATCTTGTAAATTGCTTCATAAAAGGCCTACTTCTAATAATCTATTTTTCATTGCTGAATCTCTGAAATGTCACAATAAAAGAAGAAAGAATACTAGCCTAAATTGCTGTTCGATAAAATTAAATTTACAGACAATTGAAGATGTCATAAGCTTGAAAGTTAGTCCAGAAGATCAGGAAAATGGAACTGCAATGAGATACACATTCCAACACCTAAATGATCTCCAAAGCAAACTAATGTTAGTGGCTGGACAGGCTGAGCAAGGAAAAGAACAAGTGGATCGCTTTGTTGAGGTTAGTTGAATGCAAAAGTACTTTTCAGAAAGAGATTGTTTTTATTGTGCTGTACTTTCAATCAAAATGGTTTGTTACATTGCATTAACAGTATATAAACAAGGCTGGGAATATTGATGAGTTCAATAGAAGGATAATTTAAATAAGCCCCATATGTGCCTAATTACCAGGTTGGCACTCTCAACCATGTTTTTCCTCTTGAGCTTAGTGTGCTTTTTTTCTCTTTAGATATTTGATGGAATTACGAGATTGGCCAACACTTACTTAAAGATTTGGTTTGCTGGAAACGTTCTATTCAAGGACTGGAAAGTAGCTTTTTACTGTGACAAATCCAGCACCATCAACACAATGCTTAATTTTGGACTTTCTGAAAAGAAATTGCATGGAAAGAATGAAGAAGCAAATGTCACTCAACAGATCCTCAGTCTTTGTGATTTTATGGAATTATGTTTGGATGGTTGGAGAAAATATATTGATGAAAAAAGATGTGAGTACTACCAACTGAATCACTTCACAACAGAACAATTGGTAATCCTCAGGCGAGAATTGGCATGTGTTTGGTCTGGAAGCCAAACTGCTGATGTGTGTATTTACCAAATGCTGGCTGCTGTGAAAGAAGGGTGTACAGAGAATGACTTAAAAAAAGCTATAGAAGCAGCAGTTAGTAATCTTGAGGAAGAAGAAAGAGGTACCAAAGATAAATCAACCGCTGATGAATATCAAACTACCGAACAAGTCATTGCACAAGCCGAAGACCAGAAAAGCCATGAATTAGAAATTACTAAATTTATGGAAGTCATGACAGTGGAAAATGATTTTAGTGAAAGACTTGCAAGGCGTGCATTGAAAGAAGTTGGTACAGATGTTGATGAAGGTGATTTATCCATGTTCTATTCCTAACCTTCAATATAGATAAAGATATTTTATGTCAGAGAGCCTCTTTTTTATATAAAGCTTAAATCTTATCCAACAAGAAGTCTTTTGCAGATTTAATGTAATGTAATATAATGTGTAATGTAACCTAGTTTTAAGTCTTGCATCTACATATGTGTTTGCATGACTTTACAGTTATGTCCTGGCAGTACATATACATTATTGCTTTCCCATCCTCCCAGGGGAGTGTACAGCATTCATGCAGCTGAAGCCAACCACAGTTTTTCAATCTTCTTTGTCTTATATACCAGTACCCACTTCTATTCCTGGATTTTAATCATAAATGTTGATAACAATGCATTCTATCTGATACATGTATAACCACTTAAAAGTGGTTATACATGTATCAGATAGAATGTATTGTTATCAACATTTATCTGGGTCTTTAACATGCCAGATGCTTTTATCCTTGACCTGTGGCCTTCTAAATTTGTCTCATTCAAATGACATATCTTGAAAACCAGTTAAAAAATATTTCACTTGTAAGTTGTAGCTGCCCATTTTTGAACTGGGGACCATTTGCATGAAAAGCCAGTTTGCCAATAGCAAAGTAAACGATGCATCAGGCCATTAAAGCACTCAATAATGCTTGTTTATCCTTGTGTTTAAAATTATTTTAAAGTAGGATCCTTCTATTATATATATCACTATATCTAATAGTAATAATTTAAATGCTGTAATTAATGTCAAATTATGGTGTTGGTAAACATATTTTATGAAGGAATTGTGTGGTGTATGGAGAATGGGGATGATGTTGATGAAGTGCCAGGAGTTGATTATGCAGGTTTTCAAAGAGATGAGTCTATGGACAATATCAAATACAATCTTTTGGAAAAGCTAAATGTTGATGGAACGTAAGTTTTTTTTTTTTAAAAAACATATTGATTAATTAAGAGAATTCAAGCTTTGTAACTACTTTTTTACTTCAACCATAACTAACCACAGGACATACATGTACACAGCCAAACCAAACATTATTGGGACACTTGAACAATAACCAAACAAAGGCTATCTAAAAAACAAATAGTATTTAATTGCAAGTTGTTGATTACATTGTTTATAAAAAAATTACAAAAGTTCTTCTTTTTTATATAGAAAAAATGCTATGCCATAAATAAAAACAATTAAAAACAACTCACAATTCTGTCTATCACATTAAGTTAGAAATACAAATTAATGAAAGGAGATGTAAAAGGGAGTTTCAGTACTCCTCTCCTAATTTTTTAAGTCATGTCATTTATTTTCCAGATCATTGAGAAACCGGTTGAAGAGTATGTGGGAATCATTTTTAGAATCTCAATCAATGAGTGTTGCTGATTTTCTCAATATTGATCATGTCGGACAGATTTTAAAGTGTTTAGCTGCACAAAATGTTCAGATAGAGTCAGGTAAATTTGTAAGCTATATACAATTATGTTATACATCTTCGTATACAATGATTATTTTAAACACAACTACGTGTCAACTTATTTTCTAACAAAAGGATGAAGATAGCATCATTTTAAAAGATTAACCTTTGCAATTTTGGTTCATTTTTATATCCAGATGCCAGTCAGAATGCTAGAAGGGTATTACCAAATTACTTAGAAGCTGGCAAACCAAATCTCCTTATTGTTTCAAAAGGTAATTGACATTCATTGGGCCGTAAAAAAATTAAAATTTTGTTTCCTGTTGAGCTCATGGCTGAAAAAAAAGTCATGAGGGAGGGAGGAAAATCTTTTTATTTATTTATTTTATTTTATTTTTCTTATACTTAGCTTGGGTTGGCCGGATATTATTTAAAAGGTATATTGCATTAATCAAAAAAAGATTGTAAAACCAAACAGAAAAAATAGTTGTTAAATTTGGATTGGCCTAATATGAAAGAATATTTTGTTGTACTAAGATTGATTCTAGATTTTAAAGTCTGAAATTTTAGAGACCAGGAGAAAAGACAAATGAGCATTACTTTTTGAAAAGATTAAAAAATAATCAGTCATAAATAGTGTGGCCTTTACCTATAGATAGTGAAAAAAAATTACACATTCAGGAATAGTGAGAATAGTGAGTCAGTAAACATACATGTTACCATGAAACATCATTAATATAGGGTAGGATTCTCAGGGAAAACTTACTTTTTGCACACTGAGAAATCATTCAACCTAGCACTTGATGAATGAAAGTGCACATATACTTAAAAAAGACGTTCAGTTGTATGAAATCTTCATGTATTGCAGTAAATACATGTGCGCCCGTGGCTTAATTCACGGGCGCTATACATAGCGCTCCTGGAATTTTTCACGGGAGGATTAAAAGGCTTGGGAGTACTAGCGCCCGTCTCGTTTCATTCCCTGAATTACCATTTTCAAAGAACTTTTTAAAATATTTTTTTGAAGTTTTAGTATAAAAACGCAATGTTTTCTTGTTATTTGGTAATATGTAATGTTATTTCAATCAAGATCAATTCAGAAAAATACAATAGTGATAGAACTGACTTTTAGAAACTAAACTGTTTCATTTCAGATGAAATATTGAGTACCCTGTTATCACTTTATATGACCAGTTCAGATCTACCATTACCCAGTGTTAGTGAAGTCCTACTCTGCTCTAACAGAACTACTGCAGAAGAAGTGAGCCTTTGACATTTTCTACAAATGTTTCCTTTTCTTTCAATTGCCATGATTCAGTCTTGTTTCATTAAATTAGTCACAAATATTAATTTCATGAGACATTACAGTGTTATTCACCTACTGACACTAAGATTGCTACTGTAGTGATTTTTACATTTTCTTGCTTTTATTTTCTGAAAAGTATTATTATCACAAGAAATTTATATAAATTTGATATTGATAAACGATTCTTGTTCTGCCTAGCATCCACTTAAAACATAAAATATCAGCTTTATTGAGAAGTTCACTTGTTGAATAGAATCAAATATCACTAGTATCCTATGCATTCAGGAACGACATCTAACAACATACATAAAATAAATAGAGAAAAATAGATAGTTTTACATCACATTTTTTTAGATTGAGCTATTGTGGAGAAGAGCAATGGGAGATACCAAAGGGCACATCTTTTGTTTGGTCAACCCACACCTATTGGACTATGATGTCAGCGCAAAGGCAGAAAAGAGTCTTGAGATGCACAGAATTGGACACACAGGTTTGTTACAATATATAGGGTATAGATCGGTCAATTCAATTGAGCAAGCTGTCATTTTTTTTATGATTCTAAATAGTAAATATCAAATATGTGAAAGATTATTATGGGACCTTCCATTATATGACTTGCTTTTACTTAGATTTTCGGCTGGTGGTTATCTGCTCAAGAGAAGAAGAAGATAAATCGCATCTTGCAATAGCATTAGATCGTCATCGAATTACAAACCCCCATATATTCAAGGTGCCAGAAATTCAAGACTATTTGAAAAGGCAGTTCACAGTGGAGACAGGGGGCCATCAAAGAATACAACCACCGGCTTTGTGTGATGTAGAAAGGTACATAATTATTTGGAGAATATGAATATCAGATAGACTAGCCAAGTCTTAAATACCTTGACATACTTCAGGAGATGAATAAGATAAGGCATTACTCCACATTCTGTTTTCTTTCCAGGCATTTTACCTTATTTTTCTTTGTCCAAGGCATGAATCATGCAAAATCTTTTGAATTGCAAAAAAGTGATCAATCCAAAAAAATCGTTTTATATCTATATGTGAATTGTATTGTACTTTTTCTTGAATGCATTAATTAGCTACCAGTGCTATGTATTATATAATAATTTAAGGTGTACCGTCAGAGTTATAAGATCAAATCGTGCAGGAGTAGGAAAGACCCTGCATGTAAAAAGAATCAAAGAAAAGGTGGAGACGCTTAACAGAGACAGAGGAATGGAGCCAATATTCATTACAATACCTTTCCAAACCAAAACTGTGGATGAACAAATTATGATGGATAGAATTGTTACGATTATCTCTCCCCCAGAAAACACCGTCCCAAAAGTTATACACATTGATATTGCTCATGAGGTAAAGGCTAAATCATTCATTTTATGTATGTTGTTAATGTTTTTTCCCTTTAATTATCACAATGTATAAGAATCATGCTACAGTTTGTATCATTGATTGTAACAAAAAATGAGTTGATGAATATGAGGACAAATTAATGCAGATTAAATTTAAAACAATTCAACCATATAATTTTTTACTTTATGAGCTGTAACTGCAATATAACAAAACTCAAGAGAAAGATAAGTGGCAAGCACTATTGTAACATCCATGGTAGGCTTCTCATATATGGAATATGAAGCATCACAGCTTTTGTACAGTATTCTAAGATCAATCTTTACATTTATATTCATCAAGGTTCACGAGGGGGTTGATGATCTGCTTTTCAATTTGTTAGTTCTGGGTTGTGTAGTGGATGCAAATGGTTTTGTTTGGAGAAAATCAAATCTTGATCTCTACTTGATAGAAATCATGCCAATGCTACAACTGGAGCAAAACAAACAGGTAAACTTTACATTGAAACAGTTTACTTCTAATAAGTCAGCTGCTGTTAATAAACAAGCCAAATGGTTCATTGTATAAATTAAGTTAACATGTATCAAAAATTAAAAGCACATGCTTTTGGACATTACAAACATGCTTGGAACCTGTTATCCTTAATAGTAGCCTATGTGTCTTTGAGTGATAAAAGGAAGAAATTGTATGCAGTTCAGATTTTCATTTAAAGACTCCTAGTAGTAATAATATAATTTATTGACCATAGAATATTTTTGACCTTGGCACTTTATTATGGTGTTATGCGTCATGTTAATTGTTTGCACTGCTTTCTAGCATTGAATTAACTGCTAAACACTATACTAGTCATCTGTTTTATATATATAATTTTCTCTTTTAAAATGCAAAGTCTGGAACAGAAACTAAACCCGTCCATAGATTATTGCAGTACTTACCAACAGTCACTTGTCGGTCTCCAACAGAAAGCCTCAACATTTTGAAAGAAGGTAGGTATATTGAAGACTGGTAATAATCCTTAAGAAATAGGCTTTTCTTTGGTAGTAATACATACAAAGACAAAAGAGTAATTATTTGGCACCAATTTGCACATACATGCCATTGTGTACTGTATCCTCGTAAAAATACACATACTGGTGGCACTGATGTTTATTGTCAGTATGATTGTATTCATAAAACATGGATAATTTGCACATTTTCTCAGAATATCAACCAAACGACCAGTGTGAACTTCAACAACTTATGGATGAACAGGCTTTTGGGGGGAAAATATTTCAAAGGGTTTTTCAGTATTTGAAAAGGTTTGAAGACGATTGTGATTTGAATACTATAAACCCAGACATAGTTGAAGGAACTTTAGAAGAATGCTTGACATGCTTACTCGATCCAAGGTGACTTACTTTTAGTTGCTTTATCTTTGCAATTCATTTTTGGATATTTCGCATTTTGAAATAATGGGAAGCATCCCTGAAATGTATTTGTCTAATGCACATTTACAGGTTCTGTGGTTTAAATGAGCCATCTTGGTCAGAACTGTTCAATTTTGTCAGTTTTCTGAATGTTCAGCTGAAAGACTGTGAACTGTCAAATTTTACAAGTGAAGCATGTGAGGAAGACTTTCCAGGATTCAAAAGATTTGTCTTGAAATTCATGATACAGATGTCAAAAGTAAGTTATTTAAACCTACAGTTGCATGACATTTACCTATAAATTCATCTAATCATGTATCGTTCAATATTGAAAAATCTTTTGACTGATCAAAAGATTAATAAAGCTTACTTCGAGTGCTTTCAACTTCTCTGTCTGAAGTTAGTAATTATTTGTCCATTAGTTAAAGGAAGGGAATAGGAGGGAACTGCATTTGGTGTCAATTAACATCTAATATGACATAAGTTCTCGCCAATTCCATTCTTACAGCTAGTGGACAATCATCACTAATGGTCAGATAGAAACAGACTTCAGACAGAGAAGTCAAGAGCTCTCTAAGTAAGCTTTACAAAATGTGTAATCAGTCAAAAGTTTATTTAAATTTAGGAAACATGTACCTATAGATTGTTAAGCTGTATTGGTACAGTCTTTCTTCTTATACTTTCTTCATCTTTTTCATTGATCAATGATCAGTTATTTACTCTTTGCCATAAAGTTGATTGCAGGTTTCATTCTCTACACACTATCTAGGATTTTGCCACCAGATCACTCAAAATGTCAGAAGAAACCCCTGGCTTTAAACCTGAAGATGTGGTGAGTATATCCTTCACATTGATGGAATCTGAGGTTTGAAATGTGCCCAAGATCTTTTTGCTATTTTTAAACCCAAATTTTCTTAACAGATAATCTAGAGTGATGCTCTAAAAGAATCAGTATTGGTCATTAGTCTAATTGCCATATGATTTTGTGTTAATTCTTGTGTCAATTAGGAAGTAAATCAGGGTGTTGAGGAAGACATTGAAGAGTTTCAGTTGAGGAGGCGATGGGAAACAAGGTAAAGTACATTCATTGTAAGCAAATAGCAATTGCAAAGAACAGATCATACAAAAATATTTGTTTTATAATAATGTTTTTCAGTCACTCTTGTTTCAAGAGTTTAATGTCAAATAGAAAGCAGGTATTTTATGTTTGTTCTCAAAATATGCTGTTTTAGTCAATATTGTATGGCTATTGTATGGCAAAATGGAGCACGATCAATAAGTTTCTGAACATGGATATGCAAAAAACAATCAAAAAAACAAATATTTATTGCACTATATGGATGTAAAAATGCTGCTGATGATGATGATTGTATGGCTAGTTGGAAGAAGTTTTGGAAGAATGCAGGGTATATATCAAAATATATTTTGAATGTCTATCACAGGAAGAGTATGCAACTTCCAAAATTTTGCTGACCTATCATCAGTTATCAAATATGATTTTATTACTACATAAGATACCTAACATCATGTCCATGCAAAAACACTTTCTTCTCTTTCTTAGCCCACATCCATATGTCTTCTTTAATGCTGACCACCATTCAATGACTTTCCTTGGATTCATGGTGAATGGGAATGGGGACCTTCTAGATGCAAAAACCTACAAACAAATAGAACCTGCTGTAATGCCACAAAACCTTCAACAGGGATTGAAAAGTAACAAAGTTGCCCTGAATGAAAACTTTGAAGATCTATCCAGGTATATTTTATTATTATGTGATACACGATGTTGTGTGAATAAAAAACAAACAGTTTAATCACCATTTCTTATCCTTATTAACATGTACTTTTTTTATAGAGACAAAAAAATCGAGAAGCTCTACATGGTTATGGGAATTGATACAGATGAAATATATGATCCAGATTCCACGTATGAACTTACAACAGACAATGTGATGAAAATGCTGGCCATTCACATGAGATTTAGGTATTTGGAAAAAATGCATATTTCCTAATAGAAGTGAGGTCCAAAGTAAATCAATACAAAGTAAAAACAATGAGTTGACTTTCCGATGTGAAGCGTAATTTACTTTTACCATATTTCATTAGTGTCCAACTCTTTACAAACAATCTTTTACACTGTATATAATGTTATTACAGATGTGGCATACCTGTCATTATTATTGGAGAAACAGGATGTGGAAAGACAAGACTTATCAAATACATGTGTGATATTCAAAAACCCGAAGACCTTAAAGATTTGCAGAACCTTGTTCTCATGAAGGTATATGCAATTTTTTTATTTTTTATTTTTTTTTACACTTTTTCGATACATGCAATAATTTTTCTCAAATGAGAACCTTTCGAGTACAATGCAAGTGTTCTGTTCTACTGGGAAATCACAAATTCAAGTAAAAGTTATGCCAAAAACTGGTTACTAGTATGTATGGGGTGGATGATTTGATATTGTACACTACTTTAAGGAGCGTAAGGAGGTCTTATAGATTTTGTGAACTGCGGTAACATTTGTCCCAAAATATCATTTTCAACAAAAAATAATATCCTGAAAGTATATCTTTTTATCTTAGTGGTAACCTAAGCTATAACTTGATGCCATTCAAATTTCACTGCACTTGATTAAACATAACAAAAAGAACACCAACAAAAGTTGAAAATAAAAAAAAGAAAGATTTTTTCAAATGTCATTTATTGAAATGTTTGTTACAGGTTCATGGTGGAACAACAGAATGTGACATCTTGAAAAAGATAGAAGAAGCAGGAAATCTTGCTAAAGAAAATAGAGAAAAGGCCAAGGGCAGAGAGTTTGATACGATTCTATTTTTTGATGAAGCAAATACAACTGAAGCAATAGGTCTCATTAAAGAAATCATGTGTGACACAACAGCACAGGGGAAGCCTTTTTCTGTTGCTGATGGACTTCGCATAATTGCAGCTTGTAATCCATATCGAAGGTGAGAAATACATTCTTTGTGATAAACACAGCCTTTAATTTTTTATCTTATTCCAATTTTTCAATCACTTTAGGAGAGTTAATATTTAGATTTATTAGAACTCTTCATACTATCAACTAGTTTCATCAACATATTGGTTAAGGATAGGAGATACACTTGAGGAAATTTTAACATTTTTGTACTATCTGCGTCAATATTGAATTTTGATTTCAATTCAGGCACACAGAAGCCATGATTGAAAGATTAGAACAAGCTGGTCTGGGATACAAAGTTAAAGCTGATGAGACAGTGGATAAACTTGGTTTGTATAATGCAGAATCTATGCAGCTTCTAGTTGTATTATCTTCTCTGGAATTCCAAATGTCTGTTATGCCAACCGCACACTATATCCGAATAACTATATCCAAAAAGACAAATGGATTAAAAAAAAATAGTTATTCGAATACTGTATATTTGTAACTTTGACAGTGTTTCAAAAAGATATGTTCCAAATA